>QRFJ01007363.1:0-56198 GCA_006176705.1 Cocos nucifera | reverse complement strand
AGACCCTGCGCCCAACTCAAATAAAGATTGGAATAACAATTCTCCACACCCCAAGGCTGCTTCTTCTCTCCTCCTCCACGCCAAACGCACCTTCTCCCTCTTCTCTCATGTCCAAAAGGAGTTTTGGACCTTGGTTGATGCAATCCAGATGAGAGAAAGGTGACTGAAATCTTGAAGGCTACGCTGCTACAAAGGACGACTGCTGATCTTCGAAAGATGTTTTGAAATTCCTCCAGATCAGATCCAGATCTAATTTTTAGAGACGTGATAGAGAAGAAGAGGATCTCTAGATCTAGTCTGAGTGGATATTGGTAGAGGCTAGGCACTTGCATGGCTAGATCCAGAATCTTTCGCTGCTTACAGGATCATCAATGGATAACAGGATTACCCACTTCAAGGTAAATTAAATTTTATTTAATTTATCTAATTTTATTTTAATTATTAAAATAATAAGAATTAGATATAGAATATCTCAAATCTAATTAGGATCAAAGAAAAAAAATTTTAAAATATATCTCTTGATCTGATCAGATCTGAACGAACCTGGTCTGAGAAATCTGAATTTTCCTTCACTAATGAACCTCAGCAACTTTGTAGCATACATGGCAGCATCATATGCTATGTTGTACTCTATATCACTAACTGAATTGGCTAAAGTATACTGCTTGAAATCTTTCCAACAGATTGCTCCTATAATTAGGATATGATCTGACATTCTCTTATTGTCATCTTATTTTGACTGAAATTAAAACATCCACATATTTTAAGTCAGTACTTTCATATTTGAGTCACTGAACCTTAGTATTTCTTAAATACTTAAGGATTGTCTATACAATCTTTCAGTGGCTCTCACTTGGATCAGACTATTATCTGCTCACTTCCTCTAATGAGTATACCATATCTGGTCTCGTATATGAAGAAATAAGATGACAGCTAAATATTTATTCTTTGTAATGCTGGAATGCTATTTTCGATTAAGAGAATTTTATCCTCAAACATCATAAGAAATAACACTACAAAATATTTTGCCCAATCATAACAAAGACATACGTTCAAAAAGTATGTTCAAACTCTAAGATGATACTCAAACGGACTTTATAGGTCCTTACCTTCTCGTCTGCCCTACTCTGGTCCTATTAAAAATTCATTCACACCTAATGAATTTTATCTCTTCAAGTGAATCAACTAGTGTCCATGCACTATTGATTTTCATAGACTTTAATTTGGATCATATGGCTCCAAGCCACTTCTTAGAGTCAGGCCACTGCATTGTATCCATATAGGTGATTGGATTCTTGTTGTTTTCATCGAGCTCAATAGGATCACCATCCTGAACCTAGATACTGAAATATCTATCCAGCTAATGTGGTACTCTATTGGATCTTCTTAAAGGTGACACTTTAATGGGCTCCAGATTTGATCTGATCAAATTCAATTCTATAGGTTTACTAGATAATGTTGGTTCTTTTCTATCAATCAAACTTTTAAAAGTTCAACTTGATAGGCATCAGTTTCTTCTCTAAGAAACTCCTTTCTAAAAGAAATACCCTACTATTGATGAACATCTTATGTTCTTTAGCATAGTAGAATTAATAACCCTTAAACACTTATTGGATCAGGATCCAAGTTTATCTGTATACAAATCTTTGACATAGGCTGATCAACTCCAAACTCGAAGGTGAGAGAGTCTAGGTCTATGCCCGATCTATATCCCATATGGAGTCTTTACAATAGATTTACTTTGTACAAATTTAGAGTAAAACTAGCAACCATAAGAGCACAACCCTAAAGCAAGCAGACAAGTAAACCCTATCATGGATTGAACCAAGTCTAACAAAGTTCAATTTCTCCTTTTAAATACACTGTGTTCTAAAAAGAAATCTATTGAGAGAAAATCCTATTCTATCCTAGATATGTCACAAACTTCTGGATAAGTATTCGCCTCCTTGATCTGATCGAAGAGTTCTAATGCCCTTTCCAGTTTATTTTTTTTTTTCATTACTGAATTATTTTTACATTTCAAATGATTCAGGCCAGATGCACCCATGCCTAGATAGATCATCTTTAATGAAATACTAATATCTTTCTTTGGCACTTATGTTCATATGTCCACATACATCACTATGTATGAGACTTAGAACTTTATCGGCTTCTTCATCTTTTTTAGTAAAAGATGATTTTGTCATCTTCCCAAGAAGGCAAGATTCACAGGCTATCAATGATTCACAATCATTGATGTCGAGATTTTTCTCTCAAGCTAACCCATTTATTCCATTCTTGTCAAGATGACTAAGCCTATAATGCCAAAGATAGATATCCATGACATAATCTAACTTGGGTGTGTACATTATACTTAACAGACTGTATAAATATTAAATATTATTTTCTTATTATCCATGTATTACTGTAATATTATTCATAATAATATCATAATAATCCTCTTTATTGATAAATGATAACCATCTCTGACCAAAAGGCTATCAGAGATCACATTTATCATAAACGATGGACAATAGTGACAATCACTCAAAATAACATCTATTGAAAATAAGCTTGACAATTTCTAAAGCTAGGATTGAAACAAGACTTCCATCCTCAATGTTCAGATATTTCTTACCATTTTCAAATATCCCACTTATAGTCTTTGCAACAAATTGCATAAGACTACCGACATCTAATACCCATGCAGTAGAATTATATACAGAAAAATTTTAAGATGTTATCATACAATATCCTTAATGAGCAACTTTTGCTCCTTTCTCTTATTCGGCCTATTATGATTAAGGAAAGCAAGACAAATCTTCTTTCTATGATCCTGCTTCTAACATTAGAAGCACTATGCCTAATTTGTGTTAACCTTGGACTAATTATTTTAATTGGGCTTTGAAGCCCCAATACGAATCCATTCGTACTACTAAACCAAATTCAACTTTTGATACTAATTATCTAAGTTGGGTTCCATAAGTCATCACTATCTAATAGTGATAGGAGCAATTAGGGTTTAGCCTTAATTTGAGGATAGAGAACAATGATCTATTGTATATGAATTATGTTAAGCCTAAAGACTTAGACTTTAGCATAAAGACTTGGACTTTAGTCTAAAGGTTCTTCCACTTTTTTGTTCGAACTTGTAGCCTCTACCTCTAATTTGAGGAATTTCTTTAATTTTTTAGTAGGTACTAGAATTCGCATAGACTGCATATGAGTCCAACTTTGGTTGGCTAATCCATGTATGTCTAAGGATAGTTTCATAACCAATTATTTCTTCTAATAATTTTTAGTAATTTAATTTGGCCCCAGAAACTAATCAATAGCTTTGGCCTCCACTGTAAGGATCTAGTTTGGTCCAACCATTAACATGACCATACTTGGTGCATTTAACCAATTAATAATTAAGCCCAACTTTGGTTGGCCAACCTAACCACCATTAGAGAGACACATCCAAGTCATCATATGATGGATGATAATTTCATTAGTCAAGAAGCACTAGACCTTTTGGCTTGCAGTGATTATTGAGTTAACGGATCCATTACCAAACAACTTAATGGAAGGCTATGACATAGTTATTCCTATAACTTTATCATTTCAAGGCC
This sequence comes from Cocos nucifera, assembly GCA_006176705.1. Taxonomy (NCBI): domain Eukaryota; kingdom Viridiplantae; phylum Streptophyta; class Magnoliopsida; order Arecales; family Arecaceae; genus Cocos; species Cocos nucifera. Next base: position 52,605 of record QRFJ01007363.1, on the reverse strand, counting down.
CTAATAATTTTAGAAGATTTAAACTATTAGTGATTTAAGGATAGAAAGGACATGGACCAATTTGCTTCTACTGACTTCACCAAGTCAAGTTCTTCCACTGACTTCATAAGTCACTAATGAGGACTAGGATCAATTTTAATCCATGGGCACCTAGATCAGTCTCACTGAATGAAATCAGTCTCATTGATTTTCTATGTTACATGAGTTAGCTCGAATCAATGAGCAACCTAATCATGATCTGATTAACCGCATCGGTCAGGTAAGTGAGATTAGTGGGAGGGTCTACCAAGGCTTGCCTTAGACACCAATGGAAATGGCTAGGTAAGCGGGCTGCCAATTAAAATCCATCAGTCTGGAATGCCAGACTTATCTTAGATATCAATTAATTTATCAGTTCTAATTTGGTCTACCTGAAGACTCAGGCTCGACCACTGAGCCATGATCAGTTCCATTTGTTAGATGTATGGACTTTGATCAACTACAGCTATTGAATTGATCTATAAAAAAGAAATGATCTAATCCTAATTAACTATTAATTAGGTTTGATCAATTTCTTAACATAGTCCATATTTAATCTAACCCTAGGTCTAACCTAGTGAATGACCTGATCAACCTAACCCTTAATCCTTTAACCCATATTTTATGAAATTATTTTAGGATCTTTAAATCACAAATCTAGATCCTAAATAATTACTTAATTTTTAATTAAGTTCAAGACTTATGGATTTAGATTTATGAAACCTCAGAACTAATTTTTAATTTTATTATTTAAAATATTTTTTAAATTATAAATACTTTATTTTGAATCAAATTCAAATGATGGTTTTAGATCTGATTTATTTTAATGTTTGAATCATGTCCTAGGATTTTGAATCTCGGATTTTGTAAAAAGTAAGTTTTCAATTTAAATTCTATAAAATAAATATGTCATACATATACATTCTAGATTCAAAATAAATATTACATATCAATATATGCAATAAGAGGATCTAGATCTATGCATAAAAAATATCATATGGATCAGATCATAAACCATTTAAAATTAGATTTAAAATTTAAAAATAAATTATAAATTACTTTAGATCTCATCTAACATATTTATGATTTAGGTTTCTCGGATAGCACATATTAGGACAACCTTTCCACTATAAGGGATAAACATTACAGTAGGACAATCTTATGGCAGTATGTGCAATCTTGATATTATTTAGATCTAATCTAAATAATTTAAAATAGATCTAATATCTATTTAATTTTAAATTTAAATTAAAAAATTAAATCATAAATTTTCTTAGATCTAGTCTAAATAATTCATGATTCAGGTTTAGATCAGCACATACTAGGACAACCTTTTCATTGTACGAGGTTAACCTTACAACAAGACAACCTTATGGCAATATGTGTGATCTTTAATTAATTTTAATTTTTAAATTTATTCTTAAGCATACGTGAACATGTTATAAAAGAACCTAGATGCTCTGATATGATTGAAGAAAAATATGCAGGATTTCATGCTTGAATTTCAAAATATTTTTGAAACAATACGCAGTGGAAGATGCAGATTGAACTATTTAATCTATAAAAGCATATAATCAAATTACAAAACCCTACATCAAGGGTCTATAATATATTATGATGTAAATATAAATCTAAAATTAAATTAATCATAAGTGGTATTGATCATATCAATACCTAGATTTAGAACAATTCTAGATCTAACCCTAGATCATACCTAGGTTACCAAGAGATTAGATCTCTTACCTTTGCATGGGTCGAGAACTCCATGATTAATTTTTATTATTGTCTGTAGAGCCATACATACATCTGACCTCTATAAGTGATCGACACAAATCTGTAACACAGATCGAAGGTTCATCGAACGAAGATCTGCTCGAAGTACTAGATTCTCGCGGATCCCTCCTGATGGTTAATAAAATACATGTTCTTTGAATCTCTTGGACACTCCAAGAGATGAAGAACATGAGGAGAAATAAGGGAGGAATCTAAATCTTTGATCTTCCAAAAATTAAAAAATAAAATAAAAAAAAATAAATCTTAAGAGAAGATAAATCTTCTCCTTCAGGACATCAACGATTGATGTTTTGAAAACATCTCTATTCTAGGACAAGAGGAGACCTTCTCCTCTAGAATTTTTTCTAAGTTTCTAGATCTAAGATTTCTAATTTTATTCATATAAAATTTTTATAAAAATTGAAGAAGAAGGGTTCTCTAAGAAACCCTAAGAGAAGACCTTTCTTCTCTTCTCCTTCTCTCATCAAGACATGATCAAATTATGGCCAAAAAGAACATTATGCCCCAACAACATGGAGCACTTATCCCCATGCCCTATTCCTCTCTCTCTCAAATTTTTATCACATAAAAATTACAAAGAATAAATAAGAGAAAAAATATATGAAAGAAAAATAAAGAGAAGACAATCTTCTCTTACCTTGTCTCTTCAAGACATCAACCTTTGATGTCTTAGTTGAAGGTTCTTCTCCAAGAATCTTGGTGCCACAAACCACCCCATGCTTTCTCCTCCTTTTTCTCTAATTTTTCATGATTTTTTTGAGATTTATCATGTCCTCTACCCATCTGAAAGGAGGTGCCTTAATTTAAGACCAAGACTAGGTCGAAGTCCTAGTCTTAGAAGGAGTCTCATGGGGCATCCAACTCTTGGATGCCCCTCCCTTAATTTTTGGCATGTAACCACTGATTCTCATGCACAAAATAAAGATAATATGGTAAACAAAAGGGTTGGTGGTTGTGGGAAAGAAATCCAAAATAAGAAGGAAGAGATTTGGTCAAAAGTGACTCGTCCAAGTAGGAATCAAATCCCAACTTCCAAATTTTGATCAAGTCATAACAAACTCCCAAAAAAATCTGATATGTGGGCATGGAGACTCTCCTTAGGCATGGAATTATATGTAAACATCAAAAATATAATTGTGGAGCATGAGCTTTCTTAGGTGCAAGAGAAAGAGAGAGAGTCCTAGTCCAACTAGGACTCCTCTTGTTTGACTAGGTCAAAATAGGTTTGGATCTGATTTAAATCACATTTAAACTAGATTAAATGTAACTCAATTAAGGGTGATCCTAGTCCAACTAGAAGTCCAATTAAATTAGATTAAATCTAATTTAAGTCCTAAGTCAATTAGGTGCACCCTTTTAGATATATGTGCCCTAGAAGCCAGAATTGGCTGACACTTGTAATACACTTCTAGGGGCAAAATTATAATTTTGACTAATATCAATAAAATGGGTTATTTTCTATCACATATGTATATTTATTGTCTGTGATACATCCTTTGAGTTAATGTTAATGATAATTCATATTTTCAAGAGTTGAAAATTTAAGACATGAATAATCATTATTAACTCATAAAATGCTCCCAACCATAGGATCATCACGAGGATGGTGATTGATCCAGAAGGTTGGTGTACATTACTTCTCTTTAGTAGATGAGTCTTGAGTCTACGGTGTGGAGACACTAGAGCGAGAGTACAGGTACTCGTTAGAGAATGAGGGCACTGAGCGTGACCATCTTGAGTAGTCATTAGGGAGTCTACCTTCTCGTCAATGACTGACTTGATGCTGTAGTAGTGTGTCTAGTTCTTTGACCTGAGATGCATCGGTAGTTCACCTTGAGGGTGTTATAGTTTGACTACACCATTACTCGGTCTCCTAGCCATTCGGAATCCTGAGGTGTATGTTGGCTATAGCATGTTCATTGTAGGAACTGGATAGCATCAAGATGGAATCTATCTACCTCGGTGGTAGAGGAGTAGCCCTATGATGATCATGAGAATCAAGTCCAGAAGCCCATGGCCATGGCAGAGTGAAATAATAGAAAGAGTTTCTATTTAGTTTTTCACATTGGACTTGAATCGAATGATTACATCATATGACAGAGACTAGGGTTTGACGAGTTCACCTTAACCCTAATCTGATCGGGGCTCAAGATAGAAGAACTTAATCACACAGGTAGCTGCACCAAGAGGTTCGCATTCAGCTCTGATGGGTTGCCACCATATACTGCTAGGTGTCACTGGTGGATTTTGGGAGCAATTAGAATGATTTAGATGATCGATCATTCTAGCTGTTCGAATCAGAAGAGTTCTGATCCATCGAAAGGAGTTTCGATGATGTTGATGATAGAGATCATGACATATCCCATTACCATACAGAACTGAACCTAACTAGGGTCACACAAACAAGGGTTTGAATCTGGTGATCATCAATTGAACTGATCCAGTTCAATTGATCTGAATGAGATTCAATTAGGTTCAAGGAAATCGTGCTAGCACTCGATTGAACCTAACGTTCTTCTTTTACTATCATAAATAGTTGTCCTGACTGAGCCAAAGGAGTTTGTGCTCATTTAGAGGCCTTCACTTTGTCTGACTGAAGCTTGTCCAAGTTAGAAATGGTTGTCTTATTTTGTAAGACATTACCTGCCATTTTTGGTCACCTGCCATTTCTCGTTCTTTGACTTTGGTCAAAAGTTGACCTTTGATTGGTCAAATGTTGACCATTGACACTTTGACTTTTGTCCACGTGTCATGCACCTATTGGAGAGCTGGTGGGGGCTTGTCCCCCTACTAGAACCTGGCAAGGAGGAGGGCGCACGCCACCCTTGGCGTGTGCCCAAGTTGGAGGCGCCCAGGAGTCCCTGTTGGATAGGGACTCCATCTCCTTTTTGGATTCCGATTAGAGTTCTCCTAAGAACCAACTTTGACTGGTCTTAGGCGCCATTTAAGGAGGAATCTGGGAGACTCTATTCCCATCAATCAGATTTAGATCTGATTTTATAAAGGATTGTGATTGTTTGGGAAGAAGAGGAGTTGGATCACAGACAGTCTATAAATAAGACCCTGTGCCCAACTCAAAATATAATTGAAAAATTGAAATCCCATGCCCCAAGGCTGCCTCTCCCCTCTTCCTCCATTCCAAACCCACCTTCTCCCTCTCCTCCCCACATCCAAAGGTGTTTTGGACCTTGGTTGGTGTAATCCAGATGAAAGAAAGGCAACTGAAAGCTAGAAGGCTGCACTGCTGCAAAAGACAACTGCTAATCTTCAAAAGGAGTTTTGAAGATCCTCCAGATTAGATCCAGATCTGATTTTTGGAGACATGATAGAGAAGAAGTGGATCTCCAAATCCAGTCTAAGTGGATACTGGTAGAGACTAGACACTTGTGTGGCTAGATCTAGAACCTTCCGTTGCTCACAGGATCATTATCGGATAATAGGATTACCCACTTCAAGGTAAATTAAATTTGATTTAATTTATCTAATTTTATTTTAATTATTAAAATAGTAAGAATTAGATCTAAAACATCCTAGATCTAATCTAGATCAAAGAGAAAAAATTTTGAAATATATCTCTTGATCTGATCAGATCTGAACGAATCTAGTTCAGAAAATCAGGATTTTCCTTCACACCCAAGTCCTAGTCAAACAAGAAATTATTCTTTCTTGCAATTGACTTATCCAATAAACCAATTAGACTTAATCTAACTAAATTCAAATAAATTTTAATTGAATCTAATTCAATTAAACTTGATCTAAGCTCAATTGCTCAATCAAATTGAGCCAATTAGCAATTCAATTGCTAATCGTTCCTCCTGCAACACTTCCATTAGGTCAAACATCAATCGCATTGAATGTTTAACCTTGAAATGATTCTCAATCATCGATTAACCATCTAATCAAGTTACAAGCTCTAATGTATGTGATCTCATTAGTTCGAACCTAAGCTGGTAGCTTAGGAATCAATTACTATACCAATCAAAGTTACCATATAGCAATGATTCCTGACGTCCGTATAGGTCGAATATATACAAAACAACATTTTTAGAACCCTGGCCCATGGTTATCGTATAATTCATTTTTATGACCAATAATGCTCAAGACCACTTCGAGTATCCAATCAAGCACTCATACAAGTCATCTTTATTGTGTCTCAAAATTTTCCAAATCGCGTGACACCTCACGTGGATTATCCAGGCCTAGGTTTTGATATATTGAAACACAACAAGATATTCTTTTTCTAAAGCTAATCAAGAGTGGTCAATCCCATCTTAACTTACACAACTACTTCACAAGTACTTGACTATGTCTAAAAATCTTTCGAACCTATATTAGCAATACAGGCCATTTGGCACCAAAGTATAGTGAGTTGCTTGTAAGTCACCATGGTGATCTTAGGTCAAAGGGACACTTATATCCATTGGCCTTGTACTCCTACATCTCACTTGGATGCCATGTCAGTATCTCCATAGTACTTGATTACGAGGACAACCAATGCATATGGCATACAATGACCTACACTAGATAAGTTATAATCCTTGTTAATAACTTATCATTTGGTCATGAATAATTTAAGAATCATCTAATAAATCCTCTTTTATCGATTGATTATGGTTCTAAGAACTTCATCATAATTTAGGAGTTCATTTAAGAAAGATAGAACTTTTATGATGAATCAGTCAAATAACTATTATTATTAGATAATTTATATACTAATTTCAATCATATTCACTTGGATGATTGGCTTTAGGACACATTTTTCAACATCTTCCTCCTAAGAACCTCATTCTGGAGTATCGCTGTAGTGACCTTGTCCATCTTGATGGTGCTCTTTCCCACTAGAAGAGCAGTCACCAAGAACTCGTATGAAGGAAAAAGCGATGCTAGCAAGACCAGCGCCCTGATCTTCTCCTCTACTTTTTTACCAATGATAAGAAGGTTGGTGAGGATCTTCTAGAAGTGGATACATGCTCCTGCACGCTCTGGCCTTCGTCCATCTACAGCTAGTAGAACTACCTCCAAAGGAATAGCATGTTTGTGAGTGACTTCACCATATACATCTCCTCAAGCTTCGACCATAGTGCCATTGGAGAAGTCTCACCAAGTACATGAATCATGACATCATCTGCTAGGTACAAGTGGATCGTGCTCATCGTCTGCATCTGAATCCGCTTTCAATCCTTCACCTCTATGGTGGCAGGCATCTCCTCATACAAGAGAGCATTAATCAACCCATGTTGGATGAGGACATCCTTTACCCTTACTTGCCATAAGAAAAAATTGCCTTTCCCATCATACCTATTGATCTCCATCTTGATTGCACTTGTCTTCTCCATTTTCTTCAATCTTTAACACCACTGCTACAATCTAAGCTGTGGTACCACCTAGGCTTTAATACCAATTATTATGGTATCAACTCATTCTGATACCAATCTATTGAGGATCTAGTACCGACGAATTATGATAGAAAGAAAGAAGAAAATAAAAATAATAAAAATAATCAAGTACGTAGATCAACCCAAGGGCTTGCCTCCATAGAGCATGCAAAACTTTACTATGAAAGAGAAAATTAGATATAAGAGAAGAATACCCACTCTCAACTCATCGTACATAATTCTCTCTCAACTAGAAGCTACCCTCATAAAAGCTCTCTTAAAATCCCAAGGAGACCCTCAAAAGCTACAAGATGCTCTACCCTCACAGCCTCCACATCGGATGCTATGCACCTGTTGTTTCTCTCTTTCGTGGGCTACACATACTCGATGCTCTGCTAAGCTTCTCTTGGTAGCTGTCTGAGCATCTCTACATGCCTCTCTTGCCACACATGCCACCTTTTGCCACACCTTTGCTCCACAGCACCTCAGTCCTTTAAATAGGATGAGAATCCTTTTCTCAGTAGTTCACAAGAGTCCTAACATGGCTCTTTCTCCTAATTTGAGTCGAACATATCCTTGATGGAGTTTTAGAATACTTTTCAACCTTCAGATCATGACCATAACCCTCCATGGCCGTTGGATCCTATTGTCCATGCACAACTTTTGTAGACCCCTTGGATTAGTCACAATTCGAGTCCAAACAGAAAATCCCATCGGTTCTGTTCACACCCATCGAGCTAGCTCGCTCGAGAGTCGAGCTGACTCGCCTGTGTTTGGCCCGAGCTCCTATTTTTGTCTACCTAAGATAACTGGCTTGACTGTTGTTCGAGCTGGCTCGATCTTGAATCAAGTTGGCTTGGCTATGTATCTTAGCAGGCCCGACTGCGGTTGATACTGATTCTCTTTTGCACGTATCTTCTCCATCTGGACTCCATTTGGACTATTCTTCGGCTCGTTGGACTCCATTCATCATCCTGGATCTTGCTATGGGTTGAATCGAGACATCAAATTCTAACATAACCATCTACTTTCACTGACATGGGGGATAGTCCTGTATACAAGGAACAAGCTCCTTCGAAGTGTCTCATTGGTACTCGAGCCATCCTCTATGGAGCTTGGTCTTGTAGCCCCGGTACAACTCCCCAATCTTCTTTAGTCGGGCATCTCGAGCCCTCTCATGATCTAAAAAGTCATACCTCCTCTGCACAAAGTTATCAAAAGTTAGTTATCAAATTATTCTAATTAAACAAAATGTAAACATATCAAATATATAAATATAATTAAGATACACTTATCCATATCTCCTCCCATACCCGGTCCTTGACACCAACATCCATCAATCGCTAGTCTACGGGTGATATCAGAATGATATTGGACCGCCTCACAAGCACTCCAAAAGGAGAATGCATCTCTCGTGCAGTCCTCCTTACTGAACTTCCCTCCGTATTATACTGCAACATCACCTGATGCTGGTAGTTCCACACATGCGACATGCATGTGGGACCATAAAATATCATACTGGATGATGCACCTATAATAAAAATATGTTATGCAAATATATAAGTATACAAATACTATATAAAGTAAATAAATAAATAAATAAATAATATAAAAAAAATATAAACTCAGATGCTAGTGTCAGAACATGTGTCAGAGATGTGGCTAATGGTGGAGGCTCTCAGATGTCGATGGAGTAGATGCCAGCGGTCGAGTAGATGTTGATGGTCCCTAAGCAGTCGATGCGGAGGTAGATGGAGTATGCTCCGACTGCTCCTAAGATGTTGAGCTCCACATAACCCACCGAGGGAGGGGATGAAAGTTAGATGGCATTTTGGTGCCATCATGATCTGCAACGTTAATCAACATTAACCAATATAACATGTTGAACAATAATGTTAGTATCGCATCAATAAATAGACTCTAATATTTATACTAGAATGTTAAAGTCATTGCCTAGTGGCATCTACAATATGGACATCACCTCGCTCCTGACAAATGTATCTGGGACCTCGATAGTACTAGGTAAGTTTTGTCCTAGAGGAGCACTTTGCATGCATGATCCAAAATTGTCATCAACTTTGGTATCATCCAAGATATGCCTAGGCACCATCCTTACAACAACACCCCATTGAGGCTTCAAGGGATCACTAACATAGAATACTTGACTAACTTGGGAGGCAAGTGTATACGATACTTCAGTGTGGAGATGGCATTGTATGTTAACGAGAGTAAAACCATACTCATCAGTCTTCATCCCTAACTGTAATAAGGTGTCAAATTAATCGCACTTCATCAATGCAATCCTTCCTTTAGAATAATAGTCCAAGATGACTATCTTTTCCAACCATGCCATAATAGTTCAAATCCTCTGCACGAGGCTGTGAATCTCTCGAGCTAGCATAATACCCAATGGTGGAGCTCAACATCATGCCACTATTTTGTGTTGCCATGTTTATGGACCTATTATGAATATTAAACATGTAGCCCTTAATAACGAGCTATTTATACTCACTCACGGTACGATTAGGGCCCATTGAAAGAGCACATACTTCAGGGCTCATATCATCGAGCAGTAATCTCCACACCTAATTAAGGAGATGATGCCTAATTTATAAACATGTTCAAATAAGTTGCATAAGATAAGAATATATAATCGCTTACATGATCTTTGAACCATTCAGAAAATTCTTTGCTGTATTTTCTCTTTCTCCTGCATACCTAGAGCGACGTATTTTACTCTTATGACCTTCTTATATTTGCTACATGTATAAAAAATAAATTTATGCAAATTGAGTATTTTCTTTTAATTATTATGAAATAAATAAAGTTGAGTGACTTACCTTATGTATGGCTCAATGACATCATAGTTGAAGAGCACGTAGCAATGAGCCTTATCTCTTTTCTCAATGCTCAAATCAATGAAGTGGTATGAAATGAAAAGTCCATCTGATTGTGGAATGGACTCCAATGCAGACTCAGTTAGCTTATACTGATTATCCTAATTTTTCATTGGCCAATTATGATGTGTCTCGAGCTTGTTTAAGTACATGGTATAAAAATTCATACACTCTTGATCTAAATAACCTTCTGCTATGGATCCCTTTGGATGATTCATATTTTTTACATAAGATTTCAGAGTTTGAATATTCCTCTCAGTAGGATGCATCCATCGATAGAATACTGGGTCTCCAAGTACAACTTTTCCTGCAAGGTGCACGGTGAGATGCATCATAATTATGAAAAATGATGGTGAAAATATCCTCTCTAGATCATAAAATATAGTTACCGTTCTTACCTTCATTTTCTTCACATCTTTCTTAAGCAACCTCTTTACATAAATATCTCTATAAAATTTATGAAAGATGAATAACAACCATTTTGATATTTTTTGGCAACACGCGGTGAATAGCTATTGAAATCAATTCTTGCATCAGCATATGATAATCATGAGTCTTCAATCCCCCAAGTTTGACGTTCTTACTATTCACATGCTTTGATACGTTGCTTGAGTATCCGTCTAGGATCTCTATATTCTCCAACACACGAAGAAATATAGACCGTTCGAAGGTATTCATAATATAGCATGCATAAGGGAGTCCTCCACTATTCACCTCCTACCGATTTTAGATGGAGTGATCTTCTTATACCCCATTCTTTCAAGTCAAAATGAAAATTTAAGTCATCATTGGTCTTATCTTTGATATTCAAGATTATTGCCAATAGAAGCTCGCATACACTCTTTTCAATATGCATTACATCTAAATAGTGGTGCAATAAGTTTGTCTCCCAATATGGCAAGTCAAAGAAGATGCTTCTTTTCCTTCCAATTAAAGTGTCTGTCATCTTTCTTTGATTGACGCTTCCTCTTTTCTATCATCAATCGGATCATCTTTCCTAAATTCAACACTAAGATCATCCAGCTCTCTCAGTACCTCACTCCTAAATATCCAATTAGGTGCCTCACCTTCTTCAATAGTGTTGTTGGTGTAGAAATCCATGAGGACGTCAGAGATGGCTGGAGTTGAGGAAGCAAGATCACCGACTGAACCTGCAAGACAAAGTCCAAATTGGAGGTGGATGGCTCCAACAGGATCCTCTGATGCTCAAGTCAGTTTTCAACTAACTGGAATGGAATGCTCAGGAAACAAAGAGATAGAGTAATAAGATAGATCTCAAAGCTTCGAGAAAATGTATCTTGAGGGTCTATTTTATAAATGGAGCATATAACAAACTGATGGTGATAGTTGAAACCATCAGATAGTGGGCCATTTGAGGTCATATGGAGATTATTATAGAGAGTGGTGACCATTGTCATGATGTGCCAATTTATTAGAATTTAATAGTTGAAGCTTGGATAGAACAGCTATCAATAATAAGGAGCTTTAAGTCACATTAGTTCTGGAGAAGTTCAGACTTCTCAGAGGTTGCATGCATATAGGTTGTTCCATGTTGAACTAGGAGTTGAACTTATGCAGATGTCGAGGTCCTTTCGAGTAGCCAAAGGAAACTCATCCAGAAGGATCCTACCTAGCAATTGAGAGGAAGTTCGACTGGAAGGATCCTTTTGAGCAACTAAAAAAAATTCAGCTGGAAGGAGCCCTTCGGGCGATCGAAAGGAATTCGGTTGGAAGGAGCCCTTCGGACAACCGAATGAAATTCAGTTGGAAGGAGCCCTTTGGGCGACTGGAAGGAAGTGTGGCCTATGTGAGTAATTTGAAGATGGAGTCCTTTTGTCAAGATCTACCACTCTCAATAAGGCATAGAAATTCATTTGAGGAGAAGCTCTGCCACCTTGTAGCCTTCATTGCGAGATCTAACCTGTAACAGTGAGATTTGGCTTGAAGGAGGTCTAACTAGAAAGGAGTTCAACTAATTTTGAGACTGGTTAGGCTAGGTCACACAGAGATTGAATGCTTAGTCATTGCCTAGACGACTGCTTTCACTATTCAAGCTCCTTCGAATGGAGTTTGGCTGGAACCAGCTGCCTATATCAAAGGGATTCGACTATCTTCATAATTTATCATCGAGCTCGATTGGGCGAGGACCGTAATGCTTTGTGGGCTTCAGAATTTGCTCGTGTGATTAAGGAGATCAGTGGGGTGATTGAAGGTCAGCCACCTTGGGATCATCCTAGAACCAAATACTAGGCCAAACTTCGATAGGAGCGGGTTTAACACCAACAATAGTCTTCCTACTCTTTAGTTTGAAGTTTGAAGGAAGGGAGTAGAAGGAAGACGGCTATCAAAGTCCTTTTTTGATTTCTCATGCTTGTTGGATTGAGAGTTTTGGCGTTTATTGCATTGGCACCGAAACTTCTTCAATATAAGGTGACTCGAAAAAATAGTTTTTTGAAACTCCCACTGAAGCTCTGTCCAAGGTATGATGCAACTAAGGATTTGTCCATTGTCAGCCTCCTATCATGATGAGTGGGACATATGTCAGCAGAAGATCGATTGGAGAAGACCCATGATCATAACCTCCTCGGGCTCTTCGAGATATTTAAACTCTTTTTCTTTCTTTAGGACTTTTTTTTAACCAAGATCTTCTCCTTCTTCTCTCAGTTTTCTTCTTCCTCCCATTCGAGAGTTTTGGCTGCTTTCACCATTTTGTCCAATCTCAGGGGTCTTTTCGCTTGATTTTCATCACGTTCGCCATCTCCCCGCTCTTCCCAATCACTTTAGGTTAGTTTCAAAACCTTTCCTTTGATTATTTTCGTGTCTTCAGCACCATGTCTTTTTCATTTCTTCAAAGAAGTTTTGTACCTTATTTTTCTTGATTTTTAGAGGTTTTTCTAGGTTTAGTTTGGTTCGAATGTCCGCTGAAGAATCCTGGACAATAGGTTCTGTGAGCTCGACTCAACTGATCCTAATGGATCAAATCCCTAAGGACACCAAACTTGTAGAAGTAGCCCGTTCTCCTTTCATTCTTGGCATAATCCCTTGCCAACTTTGGTATGAAGATCTTTCTATGATTAGGATCCAATTCATGATCCCTTCCAAGTTCGAACTCAAACTTCCTGATCTAAGTGATCGAGCTTGTTCTCCTCCTTTGGGCTACATTTGTTTGTATACTAAGGCCCTTCATGCCAGACTTCGACTTCCAATCCCTATTTTTATAGTAGTCCTATTTAGGTTCTTAAATATCTTGTTTGCTTCTATGGTGCCAAACTCTTTTAGGTTCATCATAGGATTCCTTTCTTTGTGCATTATGGCAGATGTTCGACCCACTATCTCTTTGTTCCGTAACTTCTTTACCTTCAAGCACCATCCTCTGCCAAAGATTGGTGGTATGTCTCTTCTCAGTTTTGGCAAGAAGAGATTGCCTAAGAGCGCTCCTCACAATTAGAAGGAGAAATTCTTCTACGTTTCGTGTCTCTCTTTAGAATTAGGATTTCCTCCTTGGGGAGACATGAGAGATTTGATCTGCTGAGCTCTTAAATTAGAGAGAGAAGATCAGGATTCAATCGATAAGCTAATGAATTATTGAGCTCGTCTGATCTCTGGTCTTCTAGATGATTAGACTTTGTTTAACCTCAGGCTTAGTCCGTTTAATCCCATAGGTGGTGTTCTATAACTAATCAGTCGTGCATTATTTTCTTCTTTTCTGACTTTAATTCTCATTATTGTAGAAATGACTCTAGAGGAGAGAAACCGTTTGGTGAAGGAGATTAGGTCCCTCAAAAGGAAGGGCAGTTTTGCTGGGAAACCATCAAAGAGGGCTCACATCAAGGAGATGAGCCCGATCATGTTAACCCAGGCCGCTCCTATCCTAGAAGCTGCCACGACTGCATCAACCTTGGCCTTGCTCGACAAGGTCGTTATCCCTATGCCTCCTAAGCAAAAAAAAATTATTGAGAAGAGAAAAGGAAAAGACCATCGGGAAGAAGGTCAGGAGGAAGGTCGGGAACTCTGGCGGTGAGAGTTCTGGCTAGGAGCAGGCTTCCTTGGATGATCGGAGGATCGTCGACTCTTTGATGAAGGAAAGCATTCTCCCACACATTGTTGACATGATGATCTAGAAGGAGAATGTGGAAAGGTTCGATGAATCCTTCGCCTCTTATCTGGAGGTAATTGCCCGTTCTCGATCTTGATTGAATGTGGAATGCACTTGTGAAGTTCTAACTTAGTTTTCGCTCTACAGTTGGGGCATTATTCATTTGCCCACTCAAAGGCAGCACATCACTCTCAGGCCAAGGCTTCCAGAGCCCTCCAAGAGGCTCGGGGTGAGAATGAGAATGTTCACACTGAGATCGACAGTTTGAGGGTGGCCTTAGAAGTTCGAGTTGTAGAGGTCAAGTGTGTTCGAGAGGCACTTCGGAGGGAAGAGGAGGCATTCGCCAAACTAAAGATAGCTCTAGCCCTCACAGAGGACAAGAGGAAAAAGATTGAAGAGGGGGTCGATGCTGAAGGGGGTGGGCCATTGAGGTTTCCAAGTCTTCCAAGGACATGGAGGACATCAAGATTGCCTTTGCCAGGGAGGCCTTCTTGGAGGGGTTCGAGATCTGCATGAGGAGCATTGTGAAGAACTTCATGGATGTTGATCTTGACCTCCTCATGGATGAGCCTGATGAAGTGGGTCCTTCTAATGCCAGTGCTGCTTCTCCCACTGTCGAGCTTGCCCTTGGAATTATCGAGCCTATGGCCCCTACCCTCGAACCTATAGTTACAACCTGTGGACCTACTCCTGATCCTGACGCTGCAGAGAATGTCTCGACCTCATCTGCCGCTACGCCTCTCAAGGTCAAAAATTTTTAATAATTGTACTTTTTTTCATATGATGTATTAAAAATATTTTGAGAAATGAAAGTAAATTATCTTTTCTTTGTTCTTGTGCTGCAATGTGTGTTGTTTAGAATCCTCCTAGCGATCAAAGCCATCACCCATCATCTTCGACTGAGGCTACTCCATTATCCCAAGGTATTCCTCCAAAGTCCATGGTAAAAAACTTGAAAAGGGAAGCTCATTATTTGTAGAGAGAAATGGAAGACATCAGAAAAAATTTGCAGAAAAAATTGAGAAAGGCGGAAGATGAACTTCAAGGATCGAGAAAAAGTCACTCGGAGGCCACAGTTGAAGTCACCAGCCTTCAAAATCTACATAAGAAGGATTCCATGGACTATAATAGGAAAAAGAGTAACTTTGAGATAGAACTTGGAGAAATTAAGAAGCATGCCAGTGAGAAGGCTTGGTTCTTGACATCCAAGGTCAACTCCTTTGAAGCCAAGCTCAGTGAAGCAAAAGAAAAAAATTAAGTTGTTGGAGGGAAGGTCGCCATGGTCTTCCGACAAGATGCAACATGATTGGGATTGATCAAAAAAGTTCTCTAAGCTCTAGAAACAACTCTATGACACCGAAAGCTTGGCACAATGACTATAGGTTATGCTAGGCGCGAAGAAAACGAATAGGCTCGAACATGAGCTTAAAGTTGCTCATGATGAGGTGGCTCATCTATGGAAGTAATTAACCGATAATCAACAGGCAAGCGCCGGCAGAGAGTCAGAGTAGCTTGCCCCTCTGAGGAGGTCTTTCGGCAATCTTACCGAGCTGTATGGGAAAGAAAAGGCCAAGCTTCAACAGCTGAAAATACAACCGACTTACGAGCTGCAAGCTATCAAGAATGCAAAGGCCGAGTCAGCGATCCTGGGAAGATAGTTACAAGATTCCAAAGATTGTTGCCACAGAGCAGAGAAGTTATTTGGAGAGAGCCTGATGAAAAAGAAGGAACTAGAAGAGGAAGTCATTAGCTTAAAGCAGTCTCTCATGATGGCCAGGGTAAACAGCCCAAAGTCTGAAGAATCCAGACCCTCTTAGGATTTCGTCCTTGTCCCCCTTTTTGTAACTAGCTTGTTTTATTGACCTCCTTATGTAATGAGTTCTAGGTTTTAATAAAATGACTCTTCCTTTAGTTGTCCTTTTGTCCGATCCGAACTTGATGTTTTGTTTGTTTTTCCATTTTCTTTGCTTTATCCATTAGAAAGATGTCCCCCTCCTATCTAAGATAACCAGAGGTTTTCATCCCTATCAGGATGGGGTCCTCCTCCTGCTCCTGACATGATTGGTCTTTACCTTTATTAGAGCAAAGTTCTCCTCCTATACCTAACAAGGCCATTAGGGCATGAAAGGGCCATTGAAAGGGACTCTCCCCTCCTCCTATCTTAAATAACCAAAGGTCTTCACCCATGTTAGGATGAGGTCCTCCTCTTATTCCTAATATAGCATTTATCCTTGTCAGGATGAGATTCTCCTCTTGTTCCTAACAAAATTGCAAGGGCATAAAAGGACCATTGCAAGGGTCTCTTTCTTTCTCCTATCTTAAATAATCAAAGGTCTTCATCTACGTTAGGATGAGGACCTCCTCCTATTCCTAACATGGCATTTATCTTTGTCAGGATGAGGTTCTCCTCTTGTTCTTGAAAAGATTGTAAGAGCACAAAAGAACCATTACAAGGGTCTCTCTCCCTCACCTATCTTAAATAAGCAGAGGTCTTCATCCACGTTAGGGTAAGATTCTCCTCCTATTCCTAATGTGGCATTTATCCTTGTCAGGATGAGATTCTCCTCCTATTCCTGATAAGATTGTAGGGATACAAAAGAACCATTGTGAGAGTCTCTTTCCTCCTCCTATCTTAAATAACCAGAGATCTTCATCCACGTTAGGGTGAGGTTCTCCTCCTGTACCTAATGTGGCATTTATTCTTATCAAGATGAGGTTCTCCTTCTATTTCTGACAAGATTGTAGGGGCATGAAAGGACCATTGCGAGGATCTCTTTCCTCCTCCTATCTTAAATAACCGAAGGTGTTCATCCATGTTAGGATGAGGTTCTCGTTCTATTCCTAACGTGGCATTTATCCTTGTCAGGATGAGGTTCTCTTCCAGTTCTTGACAAGGTTGCAGGAGCAGAAAAGGACTGTTGCTAGGGTCTCTCTCCTCCTCCTATCTTAAATAATCGAAGATCTTCATCCATGTTAGGATGAGGTCCTCCTTCTACTCCTAACATGGTATTTATTCTTATTAGAATGAGGTTCTCCTCCTATTCCTAATGAGGTTGTAGGGGTACAAAAGGACCATTGTGAGGGTCTCTACCCTTCTCATATCTTAAATAACTAGAGGTCTTCATCCATGTTAGGATGAGATCCTCCTCCTATTCCTAACATTGTATTTATCTTTGTCAGGATGAGATTCTCCTTCTATTTCTGACAAGGTTGTAGGGGCATAAAAAGAGCATTGTGAGGGTCTCTCTCCTCTTGTCTTAAATAATCAGAGGTCTTCATCCACTTTAGAATGAGGTTCTCCTCTTGTTCGTAATGTGGCATTTATCCTTGTCAAGATGAGGTTCTCCTCCTATTCTTGACAAGGTTGCAGGGGTACAAAAGGACCATTGTAAGGGTCTCTCCCCTCCTCTTGTCTTAAATAATCAGAGATCTTCATCCATGTTAGGATGAAGTTCTCCTCCTGCTCCTAATGTGGTTGGCTTCATCTAGTGATGATGTTCGAAAGGTTGTTTCCTGTTATCATAGTTTTGCCCCAATATTGAGGATGTTAAAATAAATAAATTTTATTGAGATAAGGTCACTGATAATACATTCATAGATTTTTCGAATTTCATGGGCATGGGAGATCAGCTCCTCCAAGCTCCTTCAGGTAATAAGTGTCGAGCTGGACAATCTCCTTGATTTCATAAGTGGCCTTCCCAATTTGGAGCGAGTTTTTCTTGATTCTGAGGTTGTGAGATAGCCACTTGCCGAAGCACTAAGTCTCCAACTCTAAATGCTTTGCCTCTAACTCTGGAATTGTAGTAGCAGGCCACCTTCTATTTATAGGTTGCCATTCAAACTTGAGCCTCTTCTCATTTTTTTTCCAGCAAGTCAAGGTTGTTTATGATGGTCCTGTGAGTTTCTTTGCTTATTGAAGGCCATGAATCATGCCGATGGAAGTTTGAGCTCTATCGAGATGACTGCTTCAGTTTTGAAGGCTAAGGCAAATGGAGTCTCCCCAATTGGCAGTCTTTGGATAGTTCAGTATGCCTAGAGTATATGATAAAGCTCATTTACCCATGTTTTCTTTGCTTTTTCGAGTCTTGCCTTAATGCTTTGCAATAGGATTTTGTTAGTAACTTTGGCCTCGCCGTTTGCCTATGGATGGGCTACCGATGTAAAATTATTATGGAAGATATTCAAGTCTTCACCAAACTCTGAATAAATTTTGTTTCCACAAACTATCACCCATTATCTATTATAAGAGTTCGAGGTAGGTCAAATCTACAAATAATTGACTTTCAGATGAAGTCCTGCACTTTAGCTTCGATGATTTTTGCCAGGAGTTCAGCTTCAACCCATTTTATGAAATAATCAATCACCACCAGGAGAAAACTCCACTATCCAGATGCCATAGGAAAGGGTCTAAGTATATCCATTCTCCATTATGCAAATGGCCATAGGGCACTCAGGAGTGTAAGCTCAGAGGCCGATTGTGTTTGAATATTTATATTTCTTTGACAATGGTCATCCTTTTTAACATACTCTATAGAATCATAGTACATTGTTGGCCAATAGTAGCCCTATCGAAGTAGTTTATAAGATAAAAATCTGGCCTTCAAGTGACTCCCATAGATTTCTTCATGTACTTTTCATAATGCAAAATTGGCCTCAGAAGGTCAGAAATATTTTATGAGCGACAAAGAGTACAACCATTTATATAGCTTGTTTTCATATAGAACATATCTTGAGGCCTTGATTTCTTAATTTTTGAGCTTCTCTTGGATCTCGAGGAAAGGATACCATTCTTGAGATAAGCAACTAGCAGATCAATCAAGCTAGGTGCATGATCGACCTGCATTGCTGTCTATAGCTCCTTCAAACTCGAACATTTCTGGACTTCAAAGAAAACTTCTTTAGGTAGTTCATTCGGAGCTAGCAAGGCCAACTTAGAGAGAAAGTCGGCCCTGGCATTTTTGCTCTCTCAAAATTTGCTTGATATCAAAACTACTAAAGACTGAAGTCAGACTCTTTACTTTTCTTAGATATTTTATCATGCTATCCTTATGTGAGCTTCATAATTGCCATTGACTTGTATCCCACTATCCAACTAGGGAGTCACTGTAAGCTTGGAGCCAATCTACTTCTAGTTTCTTGGCTATCTTCAACCCCGCAATCCATGCTTTCATATTCAGCCCCATTATTTATTGTACGAAACTCGAAATGTAGTGCGTATTCAGCAATGCTCCTTCAAGGTTAATTAAAATCAAGCCCATGATGGCACCTTTTATATAGCTTGTTTTCAAGCCCATATGGCACCTTTTATATAGCTTGTTTTCATATAGAACATATCTTTAGGCTTGATTTCTCAATTTTCAAGCTTGTCTTGGATTCCGAGGAAGGATACCATCCTTGAGATAAGCAACTAGCAGATCAATCTAGCTAGGCTTATGATCGACTTGCATTACTGTCTGTAGCTCCTCCAAGCTCAGACATTTCAGGACTTCAAAGAAAACTTCTTTAGGTAGTTCATTCGGAGCTAGCATGACCAACTTAGAGAGAAAGTCAGCCCTGGCATTTTTTGCTCTCGAAAATTGCTTGATATCAAAACTACTAAAGACTGAATTCAAACTCTTCAGTTTTCCTAGATATTTTATCATGCTATCCTTCTGAGCTTCATAATTGCCATTGACTTGTCCCACTACCAACTGGGAGTCACTGTTAGCTTGGAGCCGATTTGCTTTCAGTTTCTTGGCTATCTTCAACCCCGCAATCAGTGCTTCGTATTCAACCCCATTATTTATTGTACAAAACTCAAAAATGCAGTGCGTATTCAGCAATGCTTCTTCTTGGTTAATTAAAATCAAGCCCGCATTGGCACCTTTTATATAGCTTGTTTTCATATAGAACATATCTTGAGGCCTAATTTCTCAATTTTCGAGCTTCTCTTGGATCCCGAGAAAGGATACCATCCTTAAGATAAGCAACTAGTAGATCAATCTAGCAAGCCTCATGATCGACCTGCATTACTGTCGATAGTTCCTCCAAACTCAGACATTTTAGGACTTTAAAGAAAACTTCTTTAGGTAGTTCATTCAGAGCTAGCATGGCCAACTTAGAGAGAAAGTCGGCCCTGGCATTTTCTGCTCTCGAAATTTGCTTGATATCAAAACTACTAAAGATTGAAGTCAAACTCTTCACCTTTCCTATATATTTTTTCATGCTATCCTTCTAAGCTTCATAATTGCCATTGACTTGTCCCACTACCAACTAGGAGTCATTGTAAGCTTGGAGCCGATCTGCTTTTAGTTTCTTGGCTATCTTCAACCCTATAATCAGTGCTTCATATTCGGCCCCATTATTTATTGTATGAAACACAAAATGCAGTGCATATTCAGCAATGCTCTTTCTCGATTAATCAAAATCAAGCCCATGTTGGCACTAGAAGCATTGGATGAGCTATCCATATATAAGGCCCAAAAACCTTCAAGGAGGTCTGCTTTTTCTTTAGGAGAGCTTGGTTGTAACCATGGAATAATGGTTTCATTTTGCTTAAGTCCTGCTCATCCAGAATAATGCATTCTACTATAAAATCTGCCAATGTTTAGACTTTAATTGACAGTTGAGGTTGAAAATTGATGTCAAACTCTATAATCTCAATTATCCATTTTGCTAATCTTTCAGAGGCATTTATTTGATGAAGAATCATCTTGATTGGTTGATCAGTGAAGAGAGTGATAGCATGTCCCTAAAAGTAAGGTCAGAGCCTTCGAGCTGCAATCAATAGAGCATAAGTTAGTTTTTCTAACTTAGTATACCTGATCTCGGCATCCCTCAGGACTCGACATATATAGTAGATCGGTCATTGCGCTTTCATCTCTTCCTTGACTAAGACAGCCGCAAGGGCTGCCAGAAAAACTATGAGGTACAAAAATAATGCCTCTCCAAGTTTAGGCTTGGCCAGTAGAGGTGGTGAGCCAAGGTAGTTATTCAATTCAGCAAATGCTCGCTGACATTCAGAGTCCAGTAGAAGTTCTTTGGCTATTTGAGAACTTGGAAGAAGGGCATGCATTGTTCGGCCAACTTTGAAACAAAGCGGTTGATTGCTGCTACCTTCCCGGTTAGGTGTTGAACTTCTTTTATAGACTTTGGGTTTGTCATTTCTTGGATGTCTATCTTCTTTTGATTTGCTTCGGTTCTGCATATTGACACCATGAACTCCAAAAATTTTTTCAAGGTCACATCGAAGGCACTCTTGGTTGGATTCAACTTCATCTTGTACTTTCAAAGGGCACTAAAGGTCTCCTCAACACATTCTCTATTTGCCATTCGCCTTCTTGATAAGGACTATATTGGAGACTCAGTTTGGATAGGAGACTTCTTGGATGAACCCAGCTTTAAGGAGCTTGTCAACTTCTTCCACAATTGTCTTTTACCTTTCTGGAGTATAGTCCTGCATCTTTTCCTTCACTGGCCGATATTTAGGATCAACAGTCGGATGATGTTCTATGACTTTAGCATCTCTTCCAATCATGCCCGCTAGGATCCAAGCAAAAACATTTGCATTTTTCTGCAAGAAGATGATGAGCTGCTTTCGGATTTTCTCTCCCAAGTTAGAGCCAATCTGCACGGTGTGCTCTTCATTCCCATCATTTAGGAGAATTAAGACAAGGTCTTCCATAGGTTCCCCTCACTCCTCAGTAAGGTCATCTCGAACGTCCAGCTCATCAACTGGATAGGGATCTGGTTGTCTGCTCCTTTGCAAAGCAATCGAGTAGCAATGCTTCACTAGAGCCTGATCTTCTTTGTCTTCTCCAATCCCATAGCTTATTGGAAACTTCATTTTCAGGTCATAAGTTAACACTATCGCCCAAAATGCATTCAGACTAGGTTGGCCAAGAATCGCATTATAAGCAGATAGGGCTTTCATCACCAAAAAATCTACTTATACTCTAGATTGTCTTGGGTACCATCCTGCAGCCATAGTTAATGTTATTATTTCTTCAACTAGCATAGCATTGCCAGTGAAGCCTACCAAAGAGGTACTCATTGGTCCTAATCGATTATTAGGTATAAACATTTTGAAGAAGGCATCACAAAATAAGACATCGATAGAGCTTCCATTATCAATAAAAATGCAGCGTACATCATAATCAGCAATGTTTAAAGTCCCCCTATTGGTCTCCCTATTGAAGTCCCTCAGAGATGGTATTGATGATGTTGAGAGGTGGCCGATCTTTCTATTGCTCCTCCCTCCTGGGCTGTTTTGATTGTGGCAATAGTCTTGGCCGATATTCTCTCACTTCAGGCTGGCATCGCAAATAATGGTCGAGTCGGCCTTGCTGATGAACTCCTCGATCTTATTTTGGAGCTAGATACATTCTTCAGTATTGTGACCATGATCATGATGGTAGAGATAGTACTTGTTAGAATTGCACTTGTCAGGATGAGTACGCATCCTTTCAGACCTCGACAGCTGCTCCTTGACCTCCATCAGCACTTATGTCTTCAGAGCATTAAGGAGGGCATAGTTGTGGAATCTTCTAGGAGGAGAGTTCTGCCGTGCCCTTCTATCAAGGCTTCTTTGTCGGTAGGCTCGAGGAGGAGTCTAGGCTCGTCTATGCTTAGGAGGAGTTTTGGAGCATGGCCGAGCGTCACTCGGCTTTTCTTCAGTCATGGGCTTGCTAGTTTCTTCCGCATATCGCTCTCCTACAGCTTCATCATCCTTGGCCTTAAAGGCCTCTTTCGTTCAGGCATAGCCGTCAGCCTAGGCCAACATATCAACAAAATTCCTAGGATACTTCTTCTTCAGAAAGAATAGTAGGTCATTCTTTTGAAGGCTACCCTTTAATGTCACCGTGGCAATAAACTGGTCCAAATTATGGACCACTAATGCAGCAGCATTGAAGTAGCTGACGTAAGCTCGAATGGACCTCCCTTCCTTCTGCTTGATGTTGATAAGGGTGTCCGAGTCTCACCTTGGATGTCGACTTCTTATAAAATGAGCCACAAACTGATGGCTTATTTGGTCAAAAGAGAAGATCATACCCAACTTGAGAGCCGAATACTAGTTCCTTGCTGCTCCCTTTAGGATAGATGGGAATGCTCGGCATAAGATGACATCTAGTGCACCATAAAGCAGCATCATGATTTGGAAGGCCTCTAAATAGTCGACCAGATCAGTGGTCCCATCGTAGCTATCGAATTAAGGGAGTTTAAAGTTCAGCGAGATAGTCTTCTACATGATTTGAGTAGAGAAAGGAGGATCGATGTAGATATCATCACAACCAACTAGGGTGGTATGGTGGAGCTCCTTAATTTGTCGGTTCATTTCCTTGAGCTTTTGATTGAGAATGCCATGCCGATCATGGATCTCAGAAGATCTCTGACTATAGATGGTGAAAGTCCCCTCTAGAGAGGAATCATGATTAGAGCAAGGATCCTCTGCTCTTAGCTTCCCCTTCCCAGGGGTAATGGGTCTACTAGCCTAAGTATGCTTCCTTGGAACTAGTTCTTGACATTTTTGTAGGAAGTTCCCTAACTGGGTTGCCGCTGAAGGTTACTGCATGGTCTGCACCATCTCGATGAGGCCTCAAACCTACCACATTAATAGGTTAGACTACTCTGGATCCACCAAGAACACTAGTGGAGGAGCTTGATTTTGGAACAATCGGGGCTACTCTGATACCAATTGTTGTTCCACTTAGAAGGCACCGCTCTGATACCGATCTATTCAAAACTAATCATTGCTACTTGAAGATTATGGAAACAACAATAAGTATCCAAGGAAAGAGATGGCTATCCTATGAAATCCTTGAAAACCCTAGAGCATGGAGAAGAGAAGGAGAAGGAGAGAGGAAGAGAGAGATTTCAAGAAGAAAAGGCTTGTATTGATTTCGTGCTTAGTTTACAAAACTCAGTATATATTATATATACCTGATCAAATAAAACCTAACAAAAAAGCTTTCCTAGCTAACATAATGTGATGCACTCACCGAGCCCATGTACACCCATGTCTTCCATGCATACATCCATTGGACAAATCTCAATCCAATCCTTAGGTTAGCCCCCTTAGGACCTTACAAACCAAGGCCCTAAGTGCCTAGGATTAAACCCAATCCCAGGCCAGAATAGAATCCACATACTATTTTGTTCACTGCTCGAGCCAGCTCGATCAACAAGCAGGCCAGTTCAATGATGATGTGTCCTACGAGAGCCCGAATCAGCACCCTCTGGTCTCCTGCTCGAGCCGATTGTCTTAGGGTTTGAGTTGACTCGGCTTCCACTCGACTGGCTATGACTGGAACTGAACCAACTCTTCCAGCATATCAACCTGATACACTTTCTGGACTTTTGCTTGAGTCGGCTTGGTCAAAAGTCGAGCTAGCTCAACTGAAGCATTAGCTGACGATCTTCGATGTCTGGTACCATTTGCTCCTTTCTTTCCACCTACTTTCAAGGCTTCAGAGCACCATACCTAATTTCACAATCTACATCTTGGCATTCCCAAGTCCTTGTCAACTCATCTATATCCGTCAGCCCCATCAATACCATGCAATTATGAAAGCTATTCTATGGAAGTACCTTTGTGAGCACTTCAGCTGGATTCTTCTTGGTGTGAACCTTCACCAACTCCACTTCACCATCCTCCACTAGCTCTGTGAACCTATGGTATTTGATATCAATTTGCTTGGTCGTCACCTGATATACAAAGTTTTGTGTCAACAACAAAGCACTCTGGCTATCACAACGCATTCTGACTGCATCCCATGGGAATCCCATCTCTAGTGCCAAGCCCTTCAACCATAGAGCTTCCTTCGCTACCTCCATGATGCCAATATACTCCCTTTTAGTAATGGACAATACCGTAATTGGTTGTAAGCATGATCTCCATGAGACTGAACCTCCATTTAAGCTAAATACAAAATATATAGTCAAATGCTGAGTGTCCATATTTCCACCAAAATTTGCATCTATAAACCCCTCTATCAGCCCTCGAGCCTTCTTGGAGATATTAGGATGTTCCTAAGCACCTTTTCTCTAACCATAGCAAATGCCGATCCCAACTGAACCTGTCAAGTATCTGAAGATACCCTTCAGTGCTCTCTAGTGCTTCTTTCTAGGTTAAGCCATAAACCTGCTCACCAGACTCACTGCATGGGCTAAATCCGACTTACAACATACCATAGAGTACATAATACTTCCCATACTAGAAGCATATGGATTCATCTTCTGAACCTCCATCTCAGTCTGTGGTGACATGATCTTAGAGAGTCTGACATGCCCAACTAGAGGCAGCTCAGTTGCTTTGACCTCCTTCATTCCAAATCTTTCCAAGACCTTCTTGATATATCCTTCCAAAGATAGATGCAACAGCCTCAAGGTTCCATCTCTAATGATTTTTATACCAAGGATCTTCTTTGCAGACCCCAAGTCTTTCATCTCAAACTCCCGAGACAAAACTCTTTTCAACTCCTACACAACTTTCTTACTCTTGCATGCTATCAGCATGTCATCTACATATAAGAGTAAGTAAAACCAAGATCCATCTTCCAGAGATCTCACATATACACATGGGTCATGATCACACCTAGAAAGACCAATACTTCTTACATATGTGTCAAACCGCTTGTGCCACTGTCTAAGAAACTGTTTCAACCCATACAATGATTTGTTTAGTAAACAGACCTCTACCTCTGACCCAGGCTCCCTGAAGCCCTATGGCTGCTTCATGTATATGCTCTCCTCTAAATCCCCATGGAGGAATTCTTTCTTAACGTCCATTTGCTCCAGCTCCAAGTCATAAGCAGCAACTATGCTTAACAACATCCTAATGGACTTATGTCTAACAACTCAAGAGAAGATTTTTGAGTAATCAATCCCTTCTCTCTATGAGTATCCTTTGGATACCAATCTAGTCTTGTACCTCACTCCACCTTGCTCTGAAGGTGCCTCTTTTCTTATGAAAATTCATTTGGAGCCAATGGGTCGAGCATCATCTGGTAGATCCACCAGTTGCAATGTCCAGTTCTTCCTGAGGGACTTCATCTCCTCCATCATAGCCTGCATCCATGATTCTCGATCCAAACTCTTCATGGCCTCCTCAAACCTCTTTGGATCTTCATTGGTAGTGATAAGAGCGTAAAAGATAGTCTCATCAATGCCATATCGCATCGATTTATGAATATTACACTTCGGCTTGTATAGTGCCACTCCTCTTGCAGTATCCTATAAGTCTGCTGTCTGTAGCTACCTCTGCACTTCCCCCAAGATAGATCACTCTCCATGCTGGTCCTCTATAGGTGCATCACCATGCTTGCCTAACTCCATCTCAAACTAAACATGACCTGAGGTTGATGTTAAGGGCAAATCACCTATATCTGAGAGCTATCCCATGCTATTCTGTGTTCTCTTCACAACTCCATCTATACTTTTTGGTTTTAATATGATGCTCTTTTCATTAAATATCACATTCTGACTGACGACACAGTGAATCCTATAGCAAGAAATTCTTCACACCTTGTGAAAATCCGATGAATATCATTTTCTATGACTTTGGGTCCACCTTGCTTCTGTCAGCTTCTTCTATCAAAGCATATGCAGGATAGCCGAACACCTTTAGTTAGCCAAGCTCCACCTTCTTTACACTCTAGGTAGCCTCTGGAAGTCCTCTGTTCAATTTTTTATGGGAAGACCTATTCACAAGAAAACATGCATAAATAGGAGCATCACTCCAAAATAATTTTGACAGTGATGCCTATAGTCTGAAGCTTCTGGTCTTCTCTGTCAGTGTTCGATTCATCCTCTCCATGACACCATTCTGTTGAGGTGTCAACTTCACTGTGTAATGGCATTTTATTCTATTTTCCTCATAGTATCTCCTGAATGCTAGGTTGGTGTACTCCCCTCCATTATCAGACCTCAAGCACTTCACTGGTTGCCCTATCTCCTTCTCCACCTCAGCTCTCCAGATTTTAAATTAGACAAAAAAATATCTAACTTCTCATCAGATAGACCCATACCTTCTTGGAGAAGTCATCTATGAAGGTGACAAAAAATATCTCGCTCCATCGTGAGATGCAATAGGTGTCAATCTCTATACATCAGAGTGAACAAGCTCCAAAATAGCTTCACTCTGCTTGATACTACTGACAAATATAACTTTGTGCTGTTTGTCATAGATATAGGGCTCACATAGGTCATCGTCTTCCTTTTTGAGTGCTGGAATCAGACCTCTCCTACTCAACTCTGTGAGCCCCCTGTCATTCAAGTGACCCATACGATAATGCCACAGCTTGTAGGCTAGCTGCTCCTCATGTGCTACTGTAGATACCTCCGCACTATCTATAACCATTGAGCCCTCCATCCTATATAGGTTGTTGCTTAGTTTTCTTTCTTTCATCACCACCAATGCACCCTTGGAAATCCTCAAACACCCACTGCCCAGCTGACAACTGAAAGCATACCCCTGTCCTTCTAAGTAACCCTAGGATATCAAGTTCTTCTTCAGCTCTAGCATATGCCTCACATTGCTGAGTGTTCGTATGACTCCATCATACATTCTCACTCTGATTGTTCCAACACCAACAACTTTACATGGGCGATCATTTTCAAGACTTACACTCCCTCCATCGGATCTTTCATATGATGAGAACCACTCTTGATGTGCAGTGTAATGGTGGAAACATGTTGAATCTAGCATCCAGTGGCTATTCAACTCTACGACTTTATCTGATAATACTAGTATATCTTCTCTACTATCTTTAGATGATAGAGCACCACTTCCACTGATCGATCCACCCTTAGAAGTTCCCTTCTCCTTTTCATTCTTCAAAAGTGGGTAATTTCTTCTAATATGACCAGGTTGATGACACTTGTAACATTTCTAAGCCTTCTAAGAGACTTTGATCTGCCCTTAGATTTATCTCAAGTCCTCTCCTTAGGACTTCATTATCTCTCATTCATAGATAGCACCTCAGAATTAGGATTTTCTCTAACTAGCCTCTCTCGCTACTCGTTGGATCTGAGAACTCCAACCATTTTCTCGAAGTTTAATGTCTCCTTTCCATACACCAGAGTAGTAATGAGACCATTATATACTGCAGGCAGTGAACAAAACAACAGGGGAGCTCTATCCTCCTCATCAATCTTCATATTAAGACTCATTACATCCCAGCAAACTTGATTAAACTTTTGAATGTGGGAAACTAGATCCCCTCCTTTGGGTATCCACAAACTGTACAGCTGCTTCTTCAACTATAGTTTATTTGTCATGTTCTTGCCCATATATGTGTTCTCTAGTTTCTACCAAAGCCCCTTCGATATGGTTTCCATATTAATCTCTGATAGAACTTCATCAGCGAGGCACATATGAATCATACTGAAGGCTATCTCTTTGAGTTTCTTCCACTCTTCAACAAAAATCTTTTCTAATCTTTTGCAAGTCAAGACCTTGTAAATTCTATTTTGCACCAACAGATCCTTCATCCTTTATTGGCAAAAGGTGAAGTTACCCTTGCCATCAAACTTTCTAAAGTTTGCCTTGATAGTACTCAATGCCATCTCAACCAGATTCCAATAACCAAATACAAAAGAGAATAAACAGTGTTCAAAGAAATCTGTTCAGCACCTTACCACAATCTCAGGTGAAGCTTTGTCCTTTCCTCCACTAGATCTAACAACAGGGCTTTGATACCAATTGTTGGAACAATCGGTATTGCTCTGATACCAATTGTTCTACATAGAAGGCACCGCTCCGATATTGAACTATCCAAAACTAATCCTTGCTACTTGAAGATTGCGGAAACAACAACAAGGATCCGAGGAAAGAGATGGCAATCTTGTGAAATCCTAGAAAATCCTAGGGCATGGAGAAGAGAGAGAGAGAATAGAGAGGAAGAGTGAGATTTTAGGGAGAAAAGGCTTGTATTGATTCTATGCTTAGTTTATAAAACTCAATATAGAATATATATACCTGGTCAAATAAGATCTAACCAAAAAACTTTCCTAGCTAACCTAATGTGATGCACTCACCAAGCCCATGTACACCCATATCTCCCATGCACACATCCATTGGACAAATCCCAATCAAATCCATAGGTTAGGCCCCTTAGGATCTTACCAAACAAGGCACTATGTCCCTAGGATTAAACCCAATCCCAGGCCAGAACAAAATCCACATACTATTCTATTCACCAATCGAGCTGGCTCAGTCAGTAATCGAGCTAGCTCGATAGTGATGCCTCCTGCGAGAATCCGAATCAGCACTCTCTAGTCTCCTGCTCGAGCTGACTATCTTAGGGTTCGAGCTGGCTCAGCTTTCACTCGAGCTGGCTCTGACTGAAACCGAGCCAACTCTTCCAATGTATCAATCTGATACACTTTCTGGACTTCTACTCAAGCTGGCTCGGTCAACAGCCGAGCTGGCTTAGTCAAGAGCCAAGCTGGCTCAATCGAAGCGTTAGCTGATGGTCTTTGATGTCTGCTTCCATTCACTCCTTGCTCTCTTTCCACTTGCTTTCAAGGCTTGAGAGTACCATACCTGAGCTCATAGTTGAGGTGCTAATGATAGAGTTGAGATGGGCGAATCTGGCTTAGATCTGGCAGTGGAGGCGATGGATCGCCAAGTGGTCACCTTCTTTGGGAACATTTCTGAAGCTGAAAGAGATCAAATGAAGATGGATATAAAGGATTAAAAGGAGAGGAAAGCAAATGAGATTGACTGAGCACTCCTTTTAGAATAAGAGCTCAGTGTCCCTTCCTCTAGCGTCAATCCTGTTGGTGTAGAAATCCATGAGGATGCTGGAAGTGGCTGAAGTTGAGGAAGCAAGGTTGCCAACTGAACCTATAAGATAAAGTCCAAACCGAAGATGTGTGGCTCCGGTAGGATCCTTCAATGCTCAAGTTAGTTTTTGACCTACTAGAATGGAATGCTTAGGAAATAAAGAGGCGGAGTAACAAGATAGATCTCAAAGTTTTGAGAAAACATATCTGGAGGATCCCTTTTATAGATGGAACGTGTAACAAACTAATGATGACAGTCATAACTGCCTGGTAGTGGGCCATTCAGGGCCACGTGGAGTTTGTTATAGAGAGTGGTGTCCGTTGTCGTGAGGTGCCGATTTATTAAGATTTAATAGTTGAAGCTTGGATGGAACAGGTATCGACAATAAGGAGCTTTGAGTCACATTAGTTCTAGAGAAGTTCAGATATCTCCGAGGCTGCCTGCATATAGGTTGTTCCATGTTGTACTAGGAGTTGAACTTATGTGGATCTCGAGGTCCTTCCAAGCGACCGTAGGGAACTCATCTGGAGGGAGCCTGCCAAGTGACTAAGAGGAAGTTCGACTGAAAGGATCCTTTTAGATGACTAGAAGAAATTCGACTAGAAGGAGCCCTTTGGATGACTTGAAGGAGTTTGGCTGAAAGGTCCATATATGGACTTAAGCAAGCATCTCGGAGCTAGAATACTCATTTTAATGATGTAATCAAAATGTTTGATTTCATCAAAAATGAGGAGGAGCCATGTGTCTTCAAAAAGGTCAGTGGGACCGCTGTTGTCTTCCTCATATTGTACGTGGATGACATCCTCCTTATTGGGAATGATATTCCCATGTTGACCACTGTTAAAATGTGGTTATCTAAAGAATTCTCCATGAAAGACCTAGGAGAAGCATCCTTTATTTTGGGAATTAAGGTCTATAGAGATAGACCGAATAGGATGCTAGGACTTTCACAGAAGATGTACATAGAGAAAGTACTAAAGAGGTTTAGTATGAAAAACTCTAAGAGGGGATTAATACCCTTCAGACATGGTATTCATCTTTCCAAGAAGATGTGCCCTAGCACACCTGAGGAAATAGAATGCATGAGCAAGATCCCTTATGCTTCTAGCAATAGGGAGCCTCATGTATGCCATGCTATGTACACGACCTGATATAGCCCATGCTGTGAGTGTCACAAGCAGATATCAGTCAAATCCAGGTGAAGAACACTGGACTTCTGTGAAATGTATCCTTAAGTACTTGAGAAGAACTAAGGATATGATGTTGGTCTTTGGTAATGGAGAACTCCAAGTCCAGGGATACACAGACTCGAATTTCATGTCCGATATAGATGATCGAAAGTCGACATCTGGGAGTCTGTTTTTGTGTGCAATGGTGGAGCTGTCAGCTGGAAGAGTTCCAAGCAAACAGGTGATAGCAGATTCCACCATGGAAGCAGAATATATCGCTGCATCAGAAAGGCTGCGAAGGAAGCATTCTGGTACAAGAAGTTTGCTGCAGAAATTGGAGTAATGCCATCAGATGCCATTCCTCTATACTGCGACAACAATGGCGCCATAGCCCTTGCTAAGGAGCCGAGGTCTCACCAAAAATCCAAGCACATTGAGCGGCGATACCACCTCATCCGCGATTACCTCGAGAAGGGTTACGTCGAGGTCAAGAGAGTCGAACTCCACAGATAATGTGGCAGACCCACTTACAAAAGCCGTTGGGCCAGCAGAAGATCGAAGCCCACCTTGAGAAGATGGGACTTAGACTTGTAGCCAATTGGCTTTAGGACAAGTGGGAGATTGTTAGATATATGTGCCCTAGAAGCCAGAATTGGCTGACACTTGTAATACACTTCTAGGGGCAAAATTATAATTTTGACTATAAATCAATAAAATGGGTTATTTTCTATCACATATGTGTATTTAGTGTCTGTGATACATCCTTTGAGTTAATGGTAATGATAATTCATATTTTCAAGAGTTGAAAATTTAAGACATGAATAATCATTATTAACTCATAAAATGCTCCCGACCATAGGATCATCACGAGGATGGTGATTGATCCAGAAGGTTGGTGTACAATCGCTTCTCTTTAGTAGATGAGTCTTGAGTCTACGGTGTGGAGACACCGAGCGAGAGTATAGGTACTCGTTAGAGAACGAGGGCACTGAGCGTGACCACCTCGAGTAGTCATTAGGGAAGTCTACCTTCTCGTCAATGACTGACTCGATGCTGCAGTAGTGTGTCTGGTTCTTTGACCTGAGGTGCATCGGCAGTTCACCTTGAGGGTGTTATAGTTTGACTACACCATTACTCGGTCTCCTAGCCATATGGAACCCTGAGGTGTATGTTGGCTATAGCATGTTCATTGTAGGAACTGGATTGCATCAAGATGGAATCTATCTACCTCGGTGGTAGAGGAGCAGCCCTATGATGATCATGAGAATCAAGTCCAGAAGCCCATGGCCATGGCAGAGTGTGAAATAATAGAAAGAGTTTCTATTTAGATTTTCACATCGGACTTGAATCGAATGATTACATCATATGACAGAAACTAGGGTTTGACGAGTTCACCTTAACCCTAATCTGATCGGGGCTCAAGATAGAAGAACTTAATCACACAGGTAGCTGCACCAAGAGGTTCGCATTTTCAGCTCTGATGGGTTGCCACCATATACTGCTAGGTGTCACTGGTGGATTTTGGGAGCAATTAGAATGATTTAGATGATCGATCATTCTAGCTGTTCGAATCAGAAGAGTTCTGATCCATCGAAAGGAGTTTCGATGATGTCGATGATAGAGATCATGACATATCCCATTACCATACAGAACTGAACCTAACTGGGTCACACAAACAAGGGTTTGAATCTGGATGATCATCAATTGAACTAATCTAGTTCAATTGATCTGAATGAGATTCAATTAGGTTCAAGAAAATCGTGCTAGCACTCGATTGAACCTAACGTTCTTCTTTTACTATCATAAATAAGTTGTCCTGACTGAGCCAAAGGAGTTTGTGCTCAATCAGAGGCCTTCACCTATGGTCTGACTGGAGCTTGTCCAAGTCAGAAAAGGGTTGTCTTATTTATGAGATAAATTTGAGACATTACCTGCCATTTTTGGTCACCTGCCATTTCTTGTTCTTTGACTTTGGTCAAAAGTGTTTTGACTGGTCAAATGTTGACCCTTGGACATCTGCCACATGTGTCATACACTTATTGGAGAGCAGATAGGGGCTTGTCCCTTCTTTAGAAATTGGAAAGAAGGAGGCGCATGCCTATGATGGCGTGCGCCCATGGATACGAATGCTGGAGTCCCATACTGATGGAACTCCAGGTTGCTTGTTGGATTCAAACTAGGTGACCCTCACCTATAGACTTTGACCAGTCTTAGGTGCCACCTTAGAATGAATCTGTGGATCACTCATCTGATTGGATCAGGTGATGTCATCCCACCAATTAGATATAGATCTGATTACACGAAGCAATTTGATTGGCCGGGGTGATGCAGCACTGCATGGCGTAGCAGAGTTTATAAATAGACCATGTTTGTGCCCACTTTTTAATAAGTTTCTCTTAGCCCATGCCCCAAGGCTATCCCTCTTCCTTCTCCATGCCACCATCTATCCCTCTCTCTCCTCTCCACACCCAAGGAAGTTGGGCCTTCAAATTAGTATGAGAAAGGCAAGAAAAGGCTGACCAAAAAGGAATAAGGCAGCACTGCTGCAGAGACGATGGGTGATCTTCAGAAAAAGTTTTGAAGATACTCCAAAAAGAAAGAGAAGGAGAAAATCTCTAGATTCAATCTGAGTGGATACCAATAGGGGCCAGGCACTTGCGTGGCTAGATCCAGAACTTTAGAGCTTCCGCAAGATCATCAACGGGTAATCGGATTGCCCAGAATCAAGGTAAAATTAATTTAGTTTTAATTTAATTTAACTTTCTTATTTATTAGATCATAAAATCAAATCTAAAAAGTATCAGATCTGATTAGGATCTAAGAGAAAATTTTTGAAATATGCCTCTCGATCCAATCAGATCTGAACAACCTGACTCGAGAAATTCAGGATTTTCCTTCAACCTTTAGGTTGTTTCATGTAGATCCTTTCCACCAAAGTTCCATGAAGAAAGGCTGTCTTCACGTCTATCTGTTCTAATTTTATGTTATGCTGAGCCACCAATGACAGCAAAATTCGAATAGAAGTGTGACGCACCATAGGAGAGAACTTCTATATAATCAATCTCTTTTCTTTGTGAGTATCCCTTTGCTACTAGCCTTGCTTGAAATCTATCTCCACCTTGTTCTGAAGGTGCCTCCTTCTTTTTGAACATCTACTTTGAGCCAATAGATCGAGCACTTTCTGGAAGATCTACCAACTGCCATATCTAATTCTTTTTCAGTGATTCCATCTCCTCCATCATGGCCTGCATCCATGGCTCATGGTCTTCACTCTCCATAGCCTCGTATAGTTCTCTGAATCTCCATTATCAGTGATGAGTGCATAGGAGATAACCTCATCAATGCCATATCTGATTGATCTTCTAATAGTATGCTGGAGCTTATGCAAAGCCACTCCCACTGGCACATTACTCCTATCTAAAGTCTGTGGCTGATCCTATACCTCCACTTGAATAGCTAGGTCTCCATGCTGGTCTCCCATCTGATTAACCATGCTCCTACCCAGCTTCACCACAACCAGAACATTCGACTACTATAGAATAGGGCTATGGCAGTGGTTCATAACCACTAACATAGCCTAAAAAAGCACTGCTCTAAGTTATGGCAGCGATTAGCTAACCACTACCACTATGATCATTGCTGTAGGTATATGGCAGCAGTTACATGAACCGCTATCATAGGTTGAGCTATGGTAGTGGTTTCCTCCTAACCGCTGCCATAGGTTGAGCTATGGTAGTAGTTTACTAACCGCTGCCATAGGTTTATCTATTGCAGTAGTTATAGAACCACTGCTACAGGTCTAATGCTGTGGTTTCATAACCGTTGCCATAGGTTAATGGTAGTGATTGGTACGTAACTTATGATAGCACTTGGCACGCCTATGGCAGCAATTTTACAATCACTGCCATAGCTTTTGAATAATTAAAAAATATATATTTTTTTAATTTTTTATATATTTACTTGATAAATGTATAGATATATATAACATAAGAAAAACATAAGAAAATATTATAAATATAAGAATATTTCTAAAATACTCAAATTTTATTACTGAATAAAATTTATTATAATATTTTTCAAAAAAAATACATCAAAAGTTTTCTAAATCTACATTATCGCCGTCACTTAGAGATGGAGCACGAGTTGGAGGAGCTAGAGTTGGAGTCGGAGTTAGAACTGGAGCTGAAGGGGCATGAGTTGTAGGAGCTAAAGCTAGAACATCGGTCAACATGTCCTCAAGGCCCATGAAGTCAGCTGAAAAATGTGCACTGAGCCTTGTCACCATTAGAGGTGGGCATCGGGCCGGGCTGCCCATGGGCCGGTCCAGCTCGGCATGAACTGGATAGTGCTAGGCATGGCCCGCTTAGCACTGTAGCGGGCCGTGCCATAGCATGGCCCAAAGCAGAGGGTCGAGTTGGGATGGGGTTTGGTGGCTCACGGCCCAGGCCCGGCACGACCCTCCAAGGCCTGGGCTGGCATGGTCCATCGAGCTAGGCATAGCACGGCATGCGCCCGGCATGGCACGACCCACACCCGGCATGGCACGGCTCATTAAGGCTAAAAAAAAATGGCCTGATGTCCCAACAGGCCGTGCCAGGCCCAGCCTGCCAATTCTCGAGCCTAGGGCCATGCCGATCGATGGTTTTATGCTTACCGTGTCATGCCGATATGGCTCGTTTATGGGATGGGCCATGCTTGGCATGGCCCGCTATAGTACCAATCCCGTTGGGCCTGGGTCGAGCTGGGCCAAGCATGGCTCGATGCCCATTTCTAGTCACCATGGCGCTCGAGATGCCCTCTAGATGAGATGTGCGCTCCTCGACGTGACCTGCTCATGTTGTAGCCTGATCAACCTATGCTATATCCTAAGCTGCCTACACCAATGGCTCCTCAAGCTGCTCCCAACTGACGACATCGAAAGCATGTTCGAGCCTGCATCGGATCCTCCTAGAGTGCTCAGGCCCCAAGACCTGAGACAGATGGTCAATAGGGCCAAAGGAGTCTGGGCCCTTATTCGTTAGCACATCTAACTGCTCCTATAATAGTAAATTCAAATAAAATTTTATAAAAAATGTTATAATACTGATTATATATACTAATATATTTATTACTCAAAAAAATTTTCTCGATCGCGGCATTCATTGGCCTGTCTTTCTTGTCCGTATGGCTGGATCAGAAGATCTCACTATATTTGGACATCACTCCATCAATCATCAGCTATAACAATGGATCAATTTATTAGAAACATAAAAAAAATATTAATTTAATTTATCTAGTAAGATTCAAAATTCATTGCCTCTCTATGCACACGACTGCCATAGACTCATGGCCTAGAGTGTGCGCATACTCTTGGGCTATCTGGTTCTTCTGATCTGATGGAAGGTAGCCTAACAAGTATTTAAATAAATAATAAATATTTAAAAAATATTTAAATATAATTTTAAGCATATTAAAAAATTTAAAAGTTAAAAATTTTATCTCGAACTTCTAGCTCCTCCAATGTCTAACCTGTTATGGTATCAACTCATTTTGATACCAATCTATTGAGGATCTAGTACCGACGAATTACGATAGAAAGAAAGAAGGAAATAAAAATAATAAAAGCAATCAAGTACGTGGATCAATCCAAGGACTCACCTCCATGGGGCATGTAAAGCTTCACTATGAAAGAGAAAATCAGGTACAAGAGGAGAACACCCACTCTCAACTCATCATACATAAATCTCTCTCAACTAGAAGCTACCCTCATAAAAGCTCTCTCAAAATCCCAAGGAGACCCTTAGAAGCTACAAGATGCTTTGCCCTTACAGCCTCCATGTCGGATGGTATGCATCTATTGCTTCTCTCTCTCGTAGGCTGCACGTACTCGGTGCTCTACCAAGCTCCTCTTGATGGTTGCTTGAGCCTCTCTACGTGCCTTTCTTGCCACATGCACCACCTTTCATCACACCTTTGCTTCATAGCACCTCAGCCCTTTAAATAGGATGAGAATCCTCTTTTCAATAGTTCACAAGAGTCCTAACAGGGCTCTTTCTCTTAATTTGAGTCAAACATCTTTTTGATGGAGTTTTGGAATATTTTTCGACCTTCAGATCATGACCACAACCCTCCATAGCCATTGGATCCTATTGTCCATGCACAACTCCCATAAACCTCTTGGATTAGTCATAATTCGAGTTCAAATAGAAAATGCTATCGATTCTATTTGCACCCATCGAGCTAGCTCACTCAGGAGCTAAGCTGGCTCGGCTGTGTCTGATCTGAGCTCATATTTCTGTCTGCCTGAAACAGTCGGCTCGATTGTGGTTCAAGTCAGCTTGATCTCGAATCGAGCCTTAATGAAAGGCTATGACTCAGTTATTTTCATAACTTTGTCATTTTAAAGATCTAATAATTTTAGAGGATTTAAACTATTAGTGATTTAAGGATAAAAAGGATATAGATTAATTTGCTCCCACAGACTTCACCAAGTCAAGTCTTTCCACTGACTTCACAAGTCACCAATGAGGACTAGGATCCATTTCGATCCATAGGCACCTAGATTAGTCTCAATGAATGAAATCAATTACATTGATTTCCTATGTGACATGGGTTAGCTCGAATCAACGAGCAACCTAATCAAGACCTAATTAACTGCATCGACCAGGTAAGTGAGATCGGTGGAAGGGTCTACCAAGGCTTGTCTTAGACACCATCAGAAATGGTCAGATAAGCGGGCTGCCAATTAAAAACCATTGGTATGGAATGCTAGACTTACCTTAGACATTAATTGATTTATCAATTTTGATTTGGTCTACCTAAAGACTCAGGCTCGACCACTGAGCCATGATCAGTATCCATTTGTTAGATGTATGGACTTTGATCAACTACGACTATTGAATTGATCTAGAGAAAAAAAATGATCCAATCCTAATTAACTATTAATTAGGTTTGATCAATTTTTTAACATAGTCCTTATTTAATCTAACCCTAGGTCTAACCCAATGAATGACCTGATCAAGCTAACCCATAACCCTTTAACGCATATTTTATGAAATTATCTTAGGATCTTTAAATCACAAACCTAGATTCTAAATAATCACTTAATTTTCAATTAAGCTCAAGACTTATAGGTTTAGGTTTATGGAATCTCATAACTAATTTTTAATTTTATTATTTGAAATATTTTTTCAATTATAAATACTTTACTTTGAATCAAATTCAAATGATGGTTTTAGATCTGATTTTTTTTAATGATTCAATCTTGTCCTAGGATTTTGAATCTAGGGTTTTGTAGAAAGTAAGTTCTTAATTTAAATTCTATAAAATAAATATGTCATACGTATATATTCTAGATTCAAAATAAAAATTATATATCAACATATGCAATAAGAGGATCTAGATCTAAACATAAAATACATCATATGGATCATATCATAAACTATTTAAAATTAAATTTAAAATTTAAAAATAAATCATAAATTATTTTAAATCTCATCTAATATATTTATGATTTAGGTTTCTCAAATAGCACATACTAGGACAATCTTTCCACTGTAAGGGATAAACCTTACAGCAGGACAATCTTATGGCAGTATGTGCAATCCTGATATTATTTAGATCTAATCTAAATAACCTAAAATAGAATAATATTTATTTAATTTTAAATTTAAATCAAAAAATTAAATCATAATTTTTTTTAAATCTAATCTAAATAATTCATGATTTAGGTTCAGTTCAATACATACTAGGAAAACCTTTTTATTGTAAGGGGTTAACCTTACAACAGGATAACCTGAAGGTAGTATGGGCGATCTTTAATTAATTTTAATTTTTAAATTTATTCTTAAGCACACATGAACATGTTATAAAAGAACCTAAATGCTCTAATACCATTGAAGGAAAATATGCAGGGTTGTATGCCTGAATTTTAAAATATTTTTGAAATACTACGCAGCGAAAGATGCAGATTAAACTATTTAATCTATAAAAGCATGTAATCAAATTATAAAATCCTACATCAAGGATCTATAACATGTTATGATTCAAATATAAATCTAAAATTAAATTAATCATAAGTGGTATTGATCATATCAATACCTAGATCTAGAATAATTCTAGATATAATCCTAGATCATATCTAGGTTAGCAAGAGATCAGATCTCTTACCTTTGCGTGGGTCGAGAACTCTATGATTGATTTTTATTATTCTTTTTAGAGCCGCACATACAACCAACCTCTACAGATGATCGACACGAACATGCAACATAGATCGGAGGTTCATCGAACGAAGATCTGCTCAATATGCTAGTTTCTCACGGATCCCTCCTGATGATTAATCAAATACATGTTCTTCGGATCTCTTGGATACTCCAAGAGATGAAGAATATGAGAAGGAATAAGCAAGGAATCCAAATCTTGGATCTTCCATAAATCAAAAAATAAAATTAAAGAAAAATAAATTCTAAGAGAAGACAAATCTTCTCCTTCGGGACATCAACAATTAATGTCCTGAAAATATCTCTATGCTAGGACAAGAGAAGACCTTCTTCTCTAGAATTTTTTCTAAATTTTTAGATCTAAGATTTTTGATTTTATTTATACAAAATTTCCATAAAAATTGGAGAAGAAGTGTTTTCAAAGAAACCCTAAGCGAAGATCTTTCTTCTCTTCTTCTTCTCTCATCAAGACATGATCAAATCATGTCCAAAAAGAATATCATACCCGAACAACTTGGAGCACTTATCCCCACACCGTATTCCTCTCTCTCTCAAATTTTTATCACATAAAAATCATAAAGAATAAACAAGAGGAAAAATACATAAAAGAAAAAGAAAGAAAAGATAATTTTCTATTACCTTGTCTCTTCAAGACATCAACCTTTGATGTCTTAGTTGAAGGCTCTTCTCCAAGAATCTTGGCACCACAAACCACCCCACGCCTTCTCCTCCTTTTCCTCTAATTTTCCATGATTTTTCTAGGATTTATCATATCCTCTAGCCATCTCAAAGGAGGCACCTCAATTTAAGACCAAGACTAGGTCAAAGTCCTAGTCTTAGAAGGAGTCTCATGGGGTGTCAAACTCTTGGATGCCCCTCCCTTAATTTTTGCATGTAACCACTGATTCTCACGCACAATAGAAAGATAATATGGCACACAAAAGGGCTGGTGGGTGTGGGAGAGGAATCCTGAGTTGGACGTGCCTTCCTTAACTTTTGGCATGTAACCACTGATTCTCACACACAAAAGAAAGACAATAACCCACATAAAAGGGCTGGTGGGCATGGGAGAGGAATCTAAAATAAGAAGGAAGAGATTTGGTCAAACAAGACTCTTCCAAGTAGGAAACAAATCTCAACTTCTTCCAAGTTTTGATCAAGTCATAACAAACTCCCAAAAAAATATGATATATGGGTATGGAGACTCTCCATAGGCTTGGAAATGTACGTAAACATAAGAAATAAAATTGTGGGGTGTGAGCTTTCTTAGGCGCAAGAGAAAGAGAGAGAGTCCCAATCCAACTTGGATCCTTTTGTTTGACTACATCAAAACAGGTTTGGACTTGATTTAAATCATATTTAAATTAGATTAAATGCAATCCAATTAAGGATGATCCTAGTCCAACAAGGGGTCTAATTAAATTATATTAAATTAAGATTTAAATCTGATTTAAATTCTAAGTCAATTAGGTGCACCCAAGTCCTAGTCAAACAAGAAAATATTCTTTCTTGCAATTGGCTTATCCAATAAACTAACTAGAGTTAATCTAATTAAATCTAAATCAATTCTAATTAAATCTAATTTTATTAGACTTGATTTTAATCCAATTGCTCAATCAAATTGAGCCAATTAGCAATCTAATTGCTAATCGATCCTCCTGCAACACTTACATTAGGTTAAACATCAATTGCATTGAATGTTTGACCTCGAAACGATTCTCAATCATTGATTAACCATTTGATCAGATTACAAGCTCTAATGTGTGTGATCCCAAAGGTTCGAACCAAAGTCGGTAGCATAGGAATCAATTTCTATACCAATTAAAATTATCATATAGCAATGATTTCTGATGTCCGGATAGGTCGAATGTATGCAAAGCAACATTCTTAGAACTCTGGCCCATGGTTATTGTATAATTCATCCCTGTGACTAATAATGCTCAAGATGACTTTGAGTATCCTATCAAACACTCATACAAGTTATTTATGAGGATTTATGGTGCTCCCAAGCCTTGGGAGGCCATGGAAGGAGTCAGGGGGTTGGCTCCAGAGATTCCAGGAACTTGGTAGGTGCTTCAGAGACTTGAGATATAAGATGAAGCAAGAAACCAAAGTTAGAGAATCAAGATTACAGAAGAACGATTTTCTACAAGTAAGCCAGCTCAGTCCAAAACTAGGTCGGCTAAGTCTCAGAGCATAGGCAAAATAGAAAGATCAAGTTTCGAGACTGCTAGCACGGCACAGAACTGGGCTGGCTCAGTTTTATATTAAGTCGATCCAATGAAACTTAGCCAGCTCAGTGCTGAGACTGAGCTGGCTCACTATGCGGGCAGAGTTACATGAGGGTCTATTTTGGGCTAGGATTAGGGTTGATCCTAGGGGTCTTAAGGTCTAGTTTGGGAGGTCTTAAGATGGCTAATTTATGTATGGATTGGGTCTAGATACAAAGGATGAGAGCATGGAAGATATGGGTGTACATGAGCTCGATGAGTGCTTTCATGTATTGGGTTAGCCAGGAGAGTTTTTGGTTGGGCCTAATGGCTATGTATAAATACATAGGTTGTATTAGTGTTTTAAAGGGTTAAAATCAATACAGACCTTTTCTCTCTTAACTCTCTTCATCTCTTCTCTCTATAGTTGCAACCCTAGGGTTCTTGAAGAAGCCCTAGAGAAGGAGGGCATCTCCCTCAAGCCCAAAAAGGGAGGCAACCCATCATAGATCCTGGTGGAGGATCGGTGGTTTGCTACCCATAGAGAACATCACAGGATCCTTTAGGTCCGTGCTAAAGATCAAGGACTTTCGCAACATGGTATCAGGGCTTGTGATGCCAAGGATGATTGATGTTCGAGCGATATCATGGAACATCAATTGGTATTAGAGAGAGGTGATGCCAGTTGGTGTGCTTACATCTAATTTTAGAGCCTGATGGTGCATGAAAGAAAAGAAGAAGTCGTACAAGGTAAAATAAAAAATCTGCATAAGGATTCTATGGTATGTCTCAAATTTATCTTATTATTGCTGTGGTTTGGCTAACCAGGAGTGGCAAGTTGAAAGTGGAGGTTGAGAGGTTTAATGGAAAGAAATTTTTCTAGGGTGGAAGAATTTGGTGCATGATTTGTTGATCGATCTTGGTGGAAAGGCTGGGGTGTATGATGGTTATGTGATAGGCAGGGAGTGCTAGAGTGTTGCAGTAGTAGTTTCCTGAAGATATAGAGCTGAGAGAGGCTCGGTGATGTAGTAGCTATGGGAGGTATCTCAGCAGAGAGTATCAGAATTCTCTAGGAAGATGGGTAGTGTAGGGCTGTTGAAGAGAGATTTCCCAAAGGATAATGATTGAAGAAAGGCTGAAGAAGTGACTATACATCCTTTGGTATTAGGAAGGCGGGGAAGTAGTCAGAGATGTATTCAGTGGTTCGACCAAAGATGAATTTATGGTGCCTTGGGAGTGATGGAGATGGATGATCCATGAAGATTGAGCAAGTTAGGACTGAATGGTTGTAGAGCAGCATAGAGATGAGTCAGGGAGCGCTAGAGTGTTGCAAGAGTGCTACCCTGGAGGCATAGGGACTAAGAGGGGCTTGATGGTAAAGCAGTCGAGGAGTGTATCTCAATAGAGAGTGTCAGTGGTATCTTAGGAAGATCAGGTATAGGTCTCAGTGAGAGTCAGGAGGTCTCAGAGAGCACCAGGAGGTCTCTAGCAGTCGACAGTATCATGAATCAGATTTCTTCTGTAGGAGCACCAAGGAGAGTCATGGTTCAGATGGAGGATGGTTCTCTAGGCACAACTGAAGCGATGGTTGGTGTAGGGGTAGAAGAGAAGGACTAGGATAGAATTCTCTAGGATTTAGTCACTGATTTCAGAAGAGTTGGATGAGCTCTTGGATTTTGGAGGTGCCCGTAGGTTGCGGAGGTATCCGAGATGGCTTCGAAGGGATCCATGGAGTGCCGAGGGTTCAAAGGGACAGCGATGGTATTCGAGGTACAGCAACAAGCTCAGTAGTCCAGCATTGAGTGGTTGGCCTCGAGGGACTCGGTGATAGAGTCGACTTCTGCAGCATCAGATGGACTTCGGATATAGATGGAGCTCCGCAGTGGTGGCTTCACAAGTGGAGAGAAAATTTGGCATGAGTTCAGAGCGTCAGTGATGCACAGTTCTAGGTGGAGCAGTGTGTGTAGGTGGATAGGTATAGGTCTGAAGAGATCGTGTCAGTTGGTACAGCATGTGCTGGTGCAGAAATGCTATAGGTTCTTCAGAAAAGTTTAGAAAAAGTGATATAGCTGCTAAGCAGAAGGGATCCTATAATTTCAGGATGGTACAGAGGTGCAAGCCGAGGTCAAAAAACTATGGAGGCAGTCATCCAAAAGGCTTCAAGGGTGCACAATAGCTAAAGAGGATTAGCGGAGGCGATGATTGCATAAGGGGCTGTCGAGTGCGTAGGGACAGCGGGATCGTGTAGGAGGTCATTATCAAGAGATTTGCCAAGGCTTGGGAGCACCAAGATAGAGATTGTATGGATTTATGGTTCTCCTAAGCCTT
Organism: Cocos nucifera; assembly: GCA_006176705.1. Lineage (NCBI taxonomy): Eukaryota > Viridiplantae > Streptophyta > Magnoliopsida > Arecales > Arecaceae > Cocos > Cocos nucifera. Next base: position 8,754 of record QRFJ01007363.1, on the reverse strand, counting down.
GGAAGGCCATGGGAGGAGTCAGGGGGTTGGCTCTGGAGATTCTAAGGGCTTGGTTGGTGCTTTAAAGACCTGAGATACAAGGTGAAGCAAGGAACCAAAGTCGGAGAATCAAGATTGTAGAAGAAAGATTTTCTTTAGGTTAGCCGGCTCAGTCAAAAACTGGGTCGGCTAAGTCTCATAGCACAGGCAGAGTTACATGAGGGTCTGTTTTGGGCTAGGGTCTGGGTTAATCCTAGGGATCTTAAGGCCTGATTTGAGAGGTCTTAAGATGGCTAATTCAAGTATGGGTTAGGTCTAGATCGAGAGGATGAGAGAATGGGAGACATGGGTGTACATGGGCTCGGTCAGTGCTTTCATGTATTGGATTAGCCAGGAAAGTTTTTAGTCAGGCCTAATGGCTATGTATAAGTACATAGGTTATTTTAGGGTTTTAAAGGGTTGAAATCAATACGGACCTTTTCTCCCTCAACTCTCTTCATCTCTTCTCTCTAGAGTTGCTGCCCTAGGGTTCTTGAAGAATCCATAGAGAAGAGGGGCATCTCCCTCAAGCCCAAGAAGGGAGGCACCCCATCAAAGATCTAGGTAGAGGATCGGTGGTTTACTGCCCATAGAGAATGTCACAGATTTTTTTAGGTCCGTGCTAAAGATCAGAGGCTTCCACAACATGGTATCGGAACTTGTGATGCCAAGGATGATTAGCATTCGAGCGATATCATGGAACATCAATTGGTTGGTGCGCTTACATTATTTCTATTATTTCTCAAAATTTTGCAAATCCCATGACACCTCACGAGGATTATCCAGGCCTAGGTTTTACTAAATTGAATTACAATGAGATATTCTCTTCTTAAAGCTAATCAGGAGTGGTCAATCCCATTTTGACTAATACACCAACTTCATAAGTACTTGATTATACCTAGAAATATTTCGAACCTATTTTAAAAATACAGGCAGTCTAGCACCAAAGTATAGTGAGTTGCTTGCAAGTCACCATAGTGATCTCAGATTGGAGGGACACTTATATCCATTGGCCTTAGCTAGCTACTCTTGATAGTAGAGTGCTACATTGGTCACGTTTATTGCAGATGTACTCTTATATCTCACCTAGACGCCATACCAGTATCTCTATACTACTTGGTTACGAGGACAACCAATGCATATGGTATACAGCGACCTACACTCGATAAGTTATCATCCTTGTTAATAACTTAACATTTGATCGTAAACAATTTAAGTACCATCCGATAAATCCTCCTTTATCGATTGATTATGGTTCTAAGAACTTCATCATAATTTAGGAGTTCATTTAAGAAAGATAAAACTTTTTAATGAATCAGCTAAATAATTATTATTATTAGATAATTCATATACTAATTTCAATCATCTACCACTTAGATGATTGGCTTTAGGGCACATTTTTCAACAACTCTCACTTGGACTAAAATCAATCAAAACGATATCAAATATCCTATCTTCCACTTAAGTTCGTAGAACTCCTTAGTTTCGAGTTTTTAGCAAATGGGTCAGTCAACTTCTTCTTTTACATCGATCTTCTAAAGATCGACGTCACCCAGATCTAATATCTAAGGTGAAAGCGATGCAGAATATGCTGGTCCTTGGATTCTTTAGCCTGAGCTATGGCTCCAGTGCTATGATAGGACTGGACCATTGGTGGAGGATGCCACTCCTAACCAGCTAATTATTAGATATATGTGCCCTAGAAGCCAGAATTGGCTGACACTTGTAATACACTTCTAGGGGCAAAATTATAATTTTGACTATAATCAATAAAATGGGTTATTTTCTATCACATATGTGTATTTAGTGATACATCCTTTGAGTTAATGGTAATGATAATTCATATTTTCAAGAGTTGAAAATTTAAGACATGAATAATCATTATTAACTCATAAAATGCTTCCGACCATAGGATCATCACGAGGATGGTGATTGATCCAGAAGGTTGGTGTACAATCGCTTCTCTTTAGTAGATGAGTCTTGAGTCTATGGTGTGGAGACACCGAAGCGAGAGTACAGGTACTCGTTAGAGAATGAGGGCACTGAGCGTGACCACCTCGAGTAGTCATTAGGGAAGTCTACCTTCTCGTCAATGACTGACTCGATGCTGCAGTAGTGTGTCTGGTTCTTTGACCTGAGATGCATCGGCAGTTCACCTTGAGGGTGTTATAGTTTGACTACACCATTAACTCGGTCTCCTAGCCATTGGAATCCTGAGGTGTATGTTGGCTATAGCATGTTCATTGTAGGAACTGGATTGCATCAAGATGGAATCTATCTACCTCGGTGGTAGAGGAGCAGCCCTATGATGATCATGAGAATCAAGTCCAGAAGTCCCATGGCCATGGCAGAGTGAAATAATAGAAAGAGTTTCTATTTAGGTTTTCACATCGGACTTGAATCGAATGATTACATCATATGACAGAAACTAGGGTTTGACGAGTTCACCTTAACCCTAATCTGATCGGGGCTCAAGATAGAAGAACTTAATCACACAGGTAGCTGCACCAAGAGGTTCGCATTCAGCTCTGATGGGTTGCCACCATATACTGCTAGGTGTCACTGGTGGATTTTGGGAGCAATTAGAATGATTTAGATGATCGATCATTCTAGCTGTTCGAATCAGAAGAGTTCTGATCCATCGAAAGGAGTTTCGATGATGTCGATGATAGAGATCATGACATATCCCATTACCATACAGAACTGAACCTAACTGGGTCACACAAACAAGGGTTTGAATCTGGTGATCATCAATTGAACTGATCTAGTTCAATTGATCTGAATGAGATTCAATTAGGTTCAAGAAAATCATGCTAGCACTCGATTGAACCTAACGTTCTTCTTTTACTATCATAAATAGTTGTCCTGACTGAGCCAAAGAAGTTTGTGCTCGATCAGAGGCCTTCACTTGGTCTGACTGGAGCCTGTCCAAGTCAGAAAAGGTTGTCTTATTTTGTAAGACATTACCTGCCATTTTTGGTCACCTACCATTTCTCGTCCTTTGACTTTGGTCAAAAGTTGACCTTTGACTGGTCAAATGTTGACCATTGATACTTTGACTTTTGTCCACGTGTCATGCACCTATTGGAGAGCTGGTGGGGGCCTGTCTGTTAGATATATGTGCCCTAGAAGCCAGAATTGGCTGACACTTGTAATACACTTCTAGGGGCAAAATTATAATTTTGACTAAAATCAATAAAATGGGTTATTTTCTATCACATATGTGTATTTAGTGTCTGTGATACATCCTTTGAGTTAATGGTAATGATAATTCATATTTTCAAGAGTTGAAAATTTAAGACATGAATAATCATTATTAACTCATAAAATGCTCCCGACCATAGGATCATCACGAGGATGGTGATTGATCCGGAAGGTTGGTGTACAATCGCTTCTTTTTAGTAGATGAGTCTTGAGTCTACGGTGTGGAGACACCGGAGCGAGAGTACAGGTACTCGTTAGAGAACGAGGGCACTGAGCGTGACCACCTCGAGTAGTCATTAGGGAAGTCTACCTTCTCGTCAATGACTGACTCGATGCTGCAGTAGTGTGTCTGGTTCTTTGACCTGAGATGCATCGGCAGTTCACCTTGAGGGTGTTATAGTTTGACTACACCATTACTCGGTCTCCTAGCCATATGGAACCCTGAGGTGTATGTTGGCTATAGCATGTTCATTGTAGGAACTGGATTGCATCAAGATGGAATCTATCTACCTCGGTGGTAGAGGAGCAGCCCTATGATGATCATGAGAATCAAGTCCAGAAGCCATGGCCATGGCAGAGTGAAATAATAGAAAGAGTTTCTATTTAGATTTTCACATTGGACTCGAATCGAATGATTACATCATATGACAGAGACTAGGGTTTGACGAGTTCACCTTAACCCTAATCTGATCGGGGCTCAAGATAGAAGAACTTAATCACACAGGTAGCTGCACCAAGAGGTTCGCATTCAGCTCTGATGGGTTGCCACCATATACTGCTAGGTGTCACTGGTGGATTTTGGGAGCAATTAGAATGATTTAGATGATCGATCATTCTAGCTGTTCGAATCAGAAGAGTTCTGATCCATCGAAAGGAGTTTCGATGATGTCGATGATAGAGATCATGACATATCCCATTACCATACAGAACTGAACCTAACTGGGTCACACAAACAAGGGTTTGAATCTGGTGATCATCAATTGAACTGATCTAGTTCAATTGATCTGAATGAGATTCAATTAGGTTCAAGAAAATCGTGCTAGCACTCGATTGAACCTAACGTTCTTCTTTTACTATCATAAATAAGTTGTCCTGTCTGAGCCAAAGGAGTTTGTGCTCAATCAGAGGCCTTCATATGGTCTGACTGGAGGTTGTCCAAGTCAGAAAAGGTTGTCTTATTTTGTAAGACATTACCTGCCATTTTTGGTCACCTGCCATTTCTTGTTCTTTGACTTTGGTCAAAAGTCTACCTTTGACTGGTCAAACATTGACCATTGACACTTTGACTTTTGACCACATGTCATGCACCTATTGGAGAGCTGGTGGGGGCCTGTCCCCCTGCCAGAACCTGGCAAGGAGAAGGGCGCACGCCACCCTAGGCGTGTGCCCAAGTTGGAGGCGCCTAGGAGTCCTTGTTGGACAAGGACTCCATCTCCTTTTTGGATTCCAATTAGAGTTCTTCTAAGAACCAACTTTGACTGGTCTTAGGCACCCTCTAAGGAGGAATCCAGGGGACTCTATTCCCACCAATCAGATTTAGATCTGATTTCACAAAGGGTTGTGATTGGTTGGGAAGAAGAGGAGTTGGATCACAGCTAGTCTATAAATAAGACCCTGCGCCCAACTCAGATTGTATGAGATAATGATATGATGAGATCAATTTCCCATGCCCCAAGGCTGCCTCTCCCCTCCTTCTCCATGCCATAGTCTCTTCTCCCCTTGCTCTCCACGTCCAAAAGGAGTTTTGGACCTTGGTTGGTGCGATTCAGATCAAAGAAAGGCGATCAAAAGCTAAGAAGGCTGCGCTGCTGCAAAGGACGACTGCTGATCTTCAAAAGAGTTTTGAAGATCCTCCAGATCAGATCCAGATCTGATTTTTGGAGGTGTGATAGAGAAGAAGAGGATCTCCAGATCCAACCCGAGTGGATACCGGTAGAGGCCAGGCGCTTGCGTGGCTAAGATCCAGAACCTTCCGCTGCAAACAGGATCATCAACAGGGTAATAGGATTACCCAAATCAGGTAAATTAAATTTGATTTAATTTATCTTTTTTATTTTATTTTATTAAAATAATAAGAATCAGATCTGAAACATATCAAGATCTGATTGGGATCAAGAGAAAAAATTTTTGAAATATATCTCTTGATCTGATCAGATCTGAACGAACCTGGACCGGGAAAATCAGGATTTCCCTTCAACTGGTATCAGAGCCATGGTTCTAAATTGTTTAGATCTGATTTTAAATTTATTTTAATTAAAAAATAAAGTGATTTCAGATGTCACATGAGATGTGATCAGATCTGAAATCAGAAAAAATTAAAATTAAATGATTTGGATCTAAGATTAGAAATATGCATGACTAGTTCTAAAATAGAATAGTTCTATAGAATAGTCTTGCATGTTTTTGAATTTAATCTGATTAAATCATATTTTAGATCTTTTATTTACTATTTTTTGATATTATAAGTGTTATAATAACATCTAAAAAATAGCAAATAAAAATTATTTAATTTTTGAAATATCATATGAGATATGATTGATGCATGTCTAGACTAGTTGTAGAATAGTTCTACATAATTGTCTAGATTAGAATTTATTTTGATTAGATCAATTTAAATCTAATTTTTTAGATTATTATGAGATAATTTAGATCTGAAAACATGCATGATTTGATACATGAGATGTATGCAAAATATGCCATGATTAGATCTAATTTGTATATGAGATATATGATATAGATCTGATAACTGTTTTGTAGTATTGAATGTTCCTGATTAAGGCGTTCCTCTTGGCCGTCCGGTCATAAGAACGAAGAAGGGTTTAAAGGCCCTCTCTTCCCATTCGATGGGGTGTTCTTATGATGTGTAGGGGTGCTGCGTGTTCGTCCTTAATCAGAAACCCAAAACTTACTTTCTGCAAAACCCTAGATCCTGAAACCCTAGGATTTATTGTGCATATTTTGTTTATGAACCCTACTTAATTAAGAATTAAGTTTATGGAATATTAATTAGGTCTAAAATTGAGAATTTTAGATCTAAGACATATTCATAATACTGGGTTCGGGCTTGGGTAGCTCAATTAGGTCTAAGCGGTTGATCAAACCGAATCAAGAGTTGGTTAGATGGGATCAACAATGCTTAAATTGACCAGCCTAATAGGATTAAGTCTGGGTCAAGATCGAGTCACGATCAAGCAAGACCTAATTGGCTCAGAGTTAGAGTCTGGATGTAGGAACTAACCTATTGGTTTTGGCTCAATAATTTGTTGTCTAAGGTAAGTTTGGGCACAGACGATCGACTGGTTTTTAATTGGAGCTACTCGACCTGAATGCATTCTTGTACGAGTTAATGGCATATTCCTTCCACCGGTCTCACTTACCTGCCATATCTGTTGACACAGTTCTGATTGAGGTGGTCAATAATCCGAGCTAACCCATGCCACTAGGTTAGTCATAATTGTTATGACTAAGCAAGTCAGTTAATGAGTCTGAATCAATTCTCGCCTAAAAAAAGATAGTCTGAGGTCTTCCACCATTGTAGATGTGCGTGCCCTTCACAGGTTGATTGTTCTCGCTGGATACAGTGGCTCAGTTGCACCGGAGAAGAAGCAACCATGTTATTAGGCATTGGATGCTATGGCTGGAGGATGAGTTGGGCTCAATATCCTGATATGAGTGAGAAGACTCAATTAGGAACCCAGTTTATGCAAGGTGGGTCTAACTTAACTAAGGAGTGGATAATATTCTGGATAATGGGTGGATATGATTTAGAGACAAAGATTGGGGTGGACCGTGATTAGAGAATCATTGAACAAGAGTTATTCACTTATTGGATAACCCATCACCAATAATGTTAGTTGAGGTGATGAGTCAGTGGTGAGACGCACACCAACTAGAAATCAGTAATCGTGGAGATTTTAGCATCTCTACAGAGGGAGTGTAGGGAATCGAAAAATAGTGGGAGCTAATTTGTTTTAAAAAATAAAATTCTTAAATAAATTGGTCAAGTCAATTATAGTATTAACTAGAATCTTGACTCTCTCAGGAATATGTTTGCGTCCACCCATTGCATGTATTCTGGCACACATAAGACTGACCGACCCAATTTATAAAAGATTGGCTTAGGAACTACATTATTTTGGTTTCGAAAAGTTACCATGTTTTGGACCAAGACCCTCCCACATTACCAGCCCGCCAATCTGTTAGCGAGAGAGTATCTCTAGAAAATGGATTGACGAGATAATAAGGCCAGAATTACATGTTGGGATCGATGTCTGATGAGCTTCAGCGCCAACTTTGAGATATCGGGACTTCTCGCCAGAAATGTGGCTCCCTGCGAGGAGATGTTTGGTGAGCAGAGTCGGCAGCCAAATATCAAGTCGAAAAAATGACTTTTTTAAGCTAAGATGCGTGATGGCAGTCATAGTCAAAGATCACTGCTGACAATGATCAACGGACATGGGAGCTTGAGAAACTCGATGTGAAGTTGACTTGGACCTGCAGAACGATATCATTCTGCAATCTTGACGTGATGCATATGGGGGGCAATTCCATCATGTTACACATGCTAAACTTCAAAATTCCTTGGCCGGTTATGAAATATGCCCTGGTTACTACTGATGCTTTCCTATGAAAGATTCTAAAGGCTCAGTTCTTGCTAAATGGGAATGGACTTCTTCCAAAAGAAAGTCTTATGGAAAGCAAAAAGAGTCTGTGAAAAAGCAAAAGGTGGAAGATCAAAGAAGAAGAAGGTAGATCGAAAAAAAGGCCGATGCATAAGGAAAGTGTTTCATTGCCCAACAGCGACGGCCATTGGAAAGCAAAACTGTCCTACTTACCTGGCCCTGAAGAACAAGAAGAAAGTCCTTCTGGAGGATGCTCGTTATTGAGTCTACCTACGGTTTCTTCTGCATCCAGTTGGGGTGCTTGACTCCTGGTTCTAGTGCTCATCCTGTGCACTTCTATGCAGGGTCTTGAGGATAGCAGGAGGCTGGGGATGGAGACATGATCCTGGCAATTGGTAAATGTGCAAAGAGTTGCTGTGCAGTAGCCCGTGGGAACATCCCTCTGCGATTACCACTGGTTTAGACTTAGTTTTGAAAGACTGTTATTTTTGTGCCTGCAGGCCAGCAAGGAATTGATTTCTGTTTTTCATGCTTAGCATAAGAAGGTTTATGTGGATCACCTTCTTTAAGGACCATTGTAACATCTTTAATGAAAGAAATAAAATTGCAAATGGTTTCCTTATTTAATGGTCTTTATAAGCTACATATTTGATGTACTGTTCTAGACTGTCAAGCAAAACGTGAAATGCCAAACAACTAAAGGGATTGTCCAAATGATAAGATATCTATGGCACCTGAGATTAGGTCATATAGCAGAAGATAGGATCAAACAAATTGGAGAAAAATGGGCTATTGAGTCCATTGACTTCCGATCATATCCAACTTGTGATCCTTATCTTCAAGGCAAAAATGAATAAATCCCTTTTGGTTGGACATGGGGAGAGGGCCTGCAGATCTCCTTCCTAGTACG
>QRFJ01007362.1:0-16146 GCA_006176705.1 Cocos nucifera | reverse complement strand
TTTATGATGTAGACAAAACAAGGGTAAACTTGTTTTCAGTTGTTTTCCTGGTTGATGGAGAGCACTTTGGTTTCTTCGATGATGACAAATTGAGAGAGGGTCTACAGTGGCTGGCAAACTGTTCACCTCTACAACCTTCTCCATTTCTGGTGAAGACCTATGGACCGGTCTCGAGCTATGTGAGATCTTCACTGAGGATTCTTGACAAGTGTAATGCCTCTGAAACGGGTCCAGACAGTTGCATCTTAGCTTTTAACAAAGCCCTGGACCAATTGGTGGAGGAAATTCTGACTGCAGCATCCACGAACCCAATTCGTTGGCCTTGTCCTGAAGTTGAGCTGCTAGAGAAATCGAGCAAGAGAGAGAATGATGGCAGACATGTTCTTACCAAGTGTTGGTTGGAGCTCACCTGCAAGAACCGAGCCACTCATTAGAGCACTAAAGGGTTGCAAACTTCCAATTTTTTCTGATGACCTTGTCTTTTTTGAGCCAAGGTTCCTATATGGGTTTGCAGATTCCAAATCAGAAGTTAGCCTTTGAAGATTGCTTGATCAAGTATCTTACACAGTCGTGTAAATTGTTGAGCTGGGATCTAGCTGTTATGGAAGCTAATGTAATGGTACAGAGGTGTGCAGGTCTTGAGCTACGTGGTTCATGTTATTACATTATTCCAAGATGGGTTAGAATTTTCAGGCGGATCTGCAATTGGCGACTACTGAATTTGCTATCTGGGGAGGCCTCAGTTGCTTATGTATTGGATACTTCTATAATGGATTCCCTCTGTGAGACAGACGCTAAAGGGCAACAACCACCGCATTATGTTTCGGATGAATTGTCCTTTGATGAACTTTATGAAATCTGCTGTAGATCATTGGAGCGATCCTCATCAATTCACATGCCTCCATGTCCGCCCCTAGGGGTAGCCCTTGAAGATGGTTGTGCTTCCAAGACTGATGCTCAAAGTAGAAAAACTGATGGAGATTTCAGGTGCAGTAACTTTGCTGGTGATTACTTCCTAGAAAAAAGGGATAGAAGTCAACAGAAGGTAGCTGCATCTTTGTCTATAAATAATGACAGATCGACCAAGTTTTTGGCGCAATGTATTTCCAAGACTCATGCTGAAAGCAGGAAAACTGATGGAGACTTCAGAAGCCGTAACTTTGCTGATGATTACTCCAGAGAAAAAGAGGATAGAAATAAACAGAAGGTAGCTGCATCTTTGCCTATATATAATGACAAGTTGTCCATGTTAGTGGCGCGATTAAACCATGTGAAAGCCAGGATAGATGAGAAATTTGGTATTTGTATTTGAATCCCATCCATGGGCTTTTTATTCAATAATTATATAATGTTGCATTGTTATCATATCCGTTTCTCTCGCTTTTCCTGTGAGCTGATCTTCTCTGAAATGCCATTAGTGCAGTATAATGAGTTCTTCAAATTTTCACCACAAAAAAGTACCAACTTGTTCGGATGTGCAACATTCTTGAAATGCTTTTGGGAGATGACAGAGCCCTCCTTGGCTTGTTTGTGGCTATAATAGTTGCATGTGTCAGAATGTCTGAGATAAAACAAATGGTTTGAAAGCCCAGTAGAAGGGATAGCTGAATTGCTAGGTATGAAGCTGTAAATACTGAGCTCATGTGCAACATCCCCCCCCCTCCCACTCTTTTTTCTATTCTAGTATTTCAACTACCGAACTTGGTTTATACTGAACCTGGAGTTTGTCTTAAAATGATATTAGATGTTGAGATGTTAGTTTGTTTGCTATGTTATACTTTGAAGCCTCTTCTCTCGAGTAATGCAACACTTCTAGCATACCATCACAAGATAATTGATGGTTTTAGCGCCAATCTCGGCATCCATCAGTGTAGAGGAAATGTTTGTTGATGGGGAGGTCTCGTACCATTTTTCTATTTTTCCATACCAACACCTAAAATTTCACAATTGGTTTTGCTTTGACATTTGTTTTGACCTTTTATTTTTATAAAAAGATCAAACTAGAGAGCTTTATATCTCAATCTGAACAAAAATGTTGTTTAGTGGCTACCTGGAAGAGGCTTGCTGTTTCAGAATCAAGGCCATCTTTGCTGTTCAAGGATTTTGTGATGCCGATTGGGCAGGTGCTTGTGGTAATTGACATTCTACTTCTAGTTACTGTATGTTTGCTGGAAGCAACCTTGTTATTTGAATTAATCTCTCTTCTCTGTGCACACCATTTTTCTCATCTCTTCTTCCTTCTTGATTCTTCTCATCTTCTATCTCATATTTTTTCCTTTCTTCCATTATCGTTTGCGTATACATAATCTCTGCTTTGATTCAGTTTGTTGTCAGTTCTGAGGATAAAGACAACTAGAAAGATCATCTAAATTTAATCTAAAACCATGTACGAACTAGTGTTTGTCTCATCTAAAGAACTAATTATTACATGCTCATAGAGGGTATGTGTTACAAGAGTTGGAAACAAAGTTAGAACAAAAGTCCATGTATCCATGCTTGATGGTGTTGCCAGAAGTCATGGGATCTCAAAATCTTGCTCCAAGAAGATTGAGTTGAGATTAATAAGGAAAGTTGTACCAATACTAATTAAGAAATATTAATCATGTTGTACTAGTATAGTAATTAGATAATAAATATGCTTAATGACCAGAAAGTGTTATCTTTGCTTGTGAATATCGTTGAATTTTGTGACATTAAAGTTTGGATTTTAGTTATTTAAATTTTGGATTTACTTAGTTGATTATATATTCCATTCCTTGCTTTATGATATAATGATGAGATGTCTTACATGCTTGTGGGGAGAGTTCTCTTTGAGTATGCGATGGTTGCCGCGACCTCAGCTAACGATCTTAGGTCGGGGGTGTGATAAGCTATCATCATCTTTTTATATATGTCTATTTATATTCCATTTTGTTTCTTTCTTGGTGCCTATGGGCATCTTTAAAAGCGGGGATGCTTAATATGCCCAGTTTTCTCCTAGGGATGCTTAGCATATTTAGTGACACTTCATCATTTGTTATTTTTTGCTGCTTTAAGAAGCTTTATTTTATTCTTATTGCTTGTGGACATTATTTTGGGGTGGAGATGCTTCATTCTCCTCTAGAGGAATGCACTAATTTTTCTTTGTTTTGTTTTTTATTTTTTCATCGGTGTGAAAAAAGGGAAAATCATTGAAAAAGGAATTAGGCCTTAGGATTCCTGCTTCTTCTTCTTCTTCTTTGTTTTGTTTTTTATTTTTGCATTTTTTTTCTTTTGCTGATAAGTACCATTGTCCATGTTGCTGTGCTTTATTTAGATAGAAAGTTTTCTATTATCCTTTTTTTCTACTAATCTATCAAAAAATAATAGCAAATATTAGTGCCTAAGTTTTTTAAATGAAGTGTATGTTCTGAAAGAATGCTCTATGAACCAACTTTTCCTAGTGCTGGTTATGACATTCATGATGTATATGCACTTTTGTCTGCACAAACATGAAAAGTCTTCGATGTGTATCTTTCTGAATCTGTTCTTAGTTTATCTAACAGGCTTTTGCAGCAAAAAACTATTTGCATCTACTCGCTATAGTTGTTTTGGTTCATTATTTTTCCTCCATGTTCCTAGTTTTGAATTTGTTTGGATGTTAATCCCTGTTACTTTTGTCCAAGCACAAAATGATTTCAGGCTCGAATTATCTCTCATATTGTTCTCAATGGGTTTGGCTATAGTCATTGTACAAATAATTCAGTGGTATGGTAATGTTCACCGTCTTCAATTAGATTTGAGTATCCACAACCCACATTTTCAAAAGTTGATGAAAGAGCATTGCATGGAGCCATTTTTTGTGTTTCAGGTTTGTAGTCTTATTAAGCATTCTGTTTTATTAATTATGAGAATAAATATAGCCATTGTTCTAGTTATGTGCTTTTCATGTTTAGGTTTTCTGTGTGGGACTCTGCTGTGTGGATGAATATTGGTACTACATCTTGTTCACACTTTTAATGCTATTTCTGTTTGAGTCTACAATGGCCAAGAGTAGGTTGACAACTCTAATTGAACTTAGGCATGCAAGAGTTGATGACCAGACTCTGTTGGTGCATTGTGGTGGGAAGTATGTCTTGATTATATATATATATATGTGCATGCATGTGTGCGTGGGTGTGTGTGTGTATAGTTTGCAATGGCTACCATATATTGAATGCTTTTGGTTTCTGGTGGCCAAAGCTCTCTGGCACAGACCTCCTTCCTGGAGATGTTGTTTCCATTGGTCGCTCCTCTGGTCCTAGTGGGGAGGAGAAATCTGTACCAGCTGATATGCTGTTATTAGCTGGAAGTGCAATTGCGAATGAAGCCATTCTGACAGGCAAGTCTACTCCTCAGTGGAAGGTGGTTCTTGCATCCTTTGTTTTTTATCTGATCAGTGCATTTTTTTTTCCAGTATGGGGATATAAAGTGTTTTTTTTGGCTATGTAAACAAGGATTTTCTGTTTCTTCATTTCTTTCTTATTGTTGCTTTACATTGTAATTTGTTTCTTTAGGTTTCAATCGCCGGTTGTGGTTCTGATAGTAAATTATCTATTAAACAAGATAAAAGTCATATCCTGTTTGGTGGAACAATAAATATTGCAGCACACTCCAGATAATGTGTTTCATATGTGGCTATCATGCATTGCTCATTTGTGTTTAGTTAATGTAATGCTGTTATTTTTTTTAAACATTTATGTGACTTTAATGTTTGTCTAATTGCTAAATTAATATGTAACATGTGGTCATTCAATCTGAAATCACCTGATGGGGGATGCTTGGCTGTTGTACTGCAGACGGGACTTGAGACAAGTCAATGCAAATTAATGCGAAAAATTCTATTTTTCACTGAAAGGGTAACTTCTGATTGGTAGTCAAGTACTGGTCATTGGATGGTAAGTGCCACATGGGGTAATTGATGTTTCAGGTGACTGCAAATAGCTGGGAGAGTGGCTTGTTCATTCTTTTCCTAAGTTTCTTTGCAATTATTGCTGCAGGCTATGTGCTTAAAAAGGTACAACAAGCATTCACTTGCCCAACAGCCTTGTATCATGAATGCAAAATTAGGAGTTGTTTCTGCAAATCCGTTTCCCAGCATCGTTGTTGCTTGCACTAGAACTATGATACTTCATTAGCAATTTAGCATTACCTCTAATAAATGGATTTATGCTGTTAGGGATTAGAGGATCCAACAAGGAGCAAATACAAGATTTTCTTGAGTTGTTCGTTCATTATCACTTCTATGATACCCCCTGAACCTACCAATGGAGCTACCTAGGTTTGGGTTTGGGCTAAACGAGTTCAAGTCATAAATATGTTGACCCATTTAACCCATTTATTATTCAGGTTTTAGATGTCTGACCTATTTAACTAGTTTAATTTTTGGATCAGATCGGGTTAGGCAACCTATTTGATTTGTTTATAATTTTTTGATGAATAAGTCGGAGGCGGCCCATTTAAAATTCAAAATCAAGTGAAGAATTGCGATCGAACAAGCAAACTAGGCTACTATTTTGACCCACACGATTGATACTAACCTTAACCGGCCGACTAGGCGGCGCCCCATTTCCTCTTTCTCTTGTTCTCACTCTTGGCTGACCAAGCGATGCCCTTTTTTCTCATCGATCAAGCAATTAGGCAGGGTGTGTTAGATGTATGCCCTAAAAGCCAGATTGGCCGACACTTGTAATACTTTCTAAGGGCATAATTTATAATTTTTACTTATTAAATAAAATTTGGTTTATTCTTTAAATCACATCTGTATATTTTTTCTGTGATTCATTCAGTGAGTTAATGGGTATAATAATACATATTCTCTAGAATTAAGAATTTGAGACATGTATTATCATATTAACTCATAAATTATTTTCGATCATAGGATCATCACGAGAATGATGATCGATCTGGAAGATTGGTGTACGATCATTTTCTTAGGATAGATGAGTCTTGAATCTATGATATGAAAACTCTGAAGTGAAAATATAGATACTTGTTAAGAATAAGGATACTGAGCATGATCGACTTCAAGCAATCATAAGAAAGTCTACTTTCTCGTCGATGACTCGCTCGTTGCTATAGTAGTATGTCTGGTTCTCTGACCTAAGATACATCGTAATTCACCTTGAGGGTGTTATAGTCTGACCATACTATAACTCGATCTCCTAAACATTTGGAACTCTGAGATGTATTTTGGCTACAACATGTTCATTGTAGGAATTGGATCGCACCAAGATGGGATCTATTAGCCTCAGTAGAGGAGTAGTCCTATGGTGATCATGAGATTGAGTCCTAAAGCCCATGGTCATGGTAGTGTGAAATAATAGAAAGAAGTTTCTATTAGGTTTCACATTGGACTCGAATCGATTGATTCAATCATATAGCAGGTATGGGGTTTGACGAGTTAACCTTAACCTCGGTCCTATCGAAATTCATGATAGAGGAATTGAATCACATAATAACTGCATCGAAAGATTCTTATTCAGTTCTGATGGATTGCCACCACATACTGCTAGATGTCATTGGTGGATTATGGGATCAATTAGAATTATCTTGATGATCATTAATTCTAATTAGATAAATCAGAAAGTTCTGATCGATTGAAAGAAGTTTCGATGATGTCAATGATGGAGATCACGACATATCTCATTATCATATAGAATTGAACCTATGGGATCACATAAACAAGAATTTGGGTCTAGATATTTTCAATGGATGCACATAGTTCGATTAATTTGGATTTGATCCAATTAGGTTCAAGAGAATCGTGCTAGCATACGATTGAATCTAATTTCTCCTGCATTGGATTTTCTATTATTTTGGACTCAATCAAATTGGATTTGGCCTGTCTGAAACCCTGAATAGGATTTGTCCTAAATAGATAGGACCTTGTCTTGATCTCTCCTCAAGTGGATAAGGATAAGGGTGCCCCCCTCTTTGACTTATTCCTTGCACAAGAAGGATGGGTGCATGCCTCCTAGAATTTCTCTAAGGGCGTGTGCCATCTCTCTTCTTAGATAGAGAACCCCAGAGGGTGCACGCCCTCTTCCTTCCTGGCATGTGCCCGCATGAGATAAGGATAAGGGAAGGGAAGTTAGAGTTTATTTCAATTTAAACTCCATTTGAACAAGTCAAATGAGTTTAAATTAAAATCAAACTCATGGGAGGTTTTATCTAGGCACCAACCACCTTCTCTAGATAAGGTGGCGTATGCGTGGAGGCTATTTTGTGCGACAAAATGCCATGAAAAATTAAAGAGGGCACCACTTCTCATGGAAAGTCCTTTTGCTTTAAGCAATTTGACCTAGTCAAATGCTTAAAACTTTAGGTAATGTTATTGTGAATGGTATTACTACTTTCTGTAGACAATTGAACAATGATGTATATATGTTATCACAACTGTTAATATAGTGTATTCTACTGATAAGCATCCTAGATTAGATAGTGTATCAGATATCTACTTATGGCACTATAGACTAGGTCATATAAACAAGAACATGATAAATAGGTTGACTCGAGAGGAAATCCTCGAAGTCAGTGATTGTGAATCACTTCCAACCTATGAGTCCATGTCTTCTTGGTAAAATGACCAAGTCATCTTTTACTGAAAAAGGTGAGAGAGCCAATGAGCTCTTAGGTCTAGTACATACTGATGTATATGGACCAATAAGCACAAGTGCCAGAGGTGGATATGTCTACTTCATCACTTTCACAGATGATCTATCCAGATATGGATATGTCTATCTGATGAAACATAAGTCGGATTCTTTTGAAATGTTCAAACGATTTCGAAGTAAAGTAGAAAAACAAACTGGAAAGAGTATTAAAACTCTTCGGTTCTGATCGAGGAGAATATCTTTCTAATGAGTTTCTCACATATCTAGGAGAGAATGGGATTCTCTCCCAATAGACTCCTCCTGGAACACCACAGCATAATAGTGTGTCTGAAAGAGGAATCGAACTCTATTAGACATGGTCCGATCCATGATGGGATTTGCCAACTTGCCGATATCCTTCTAAGGATATGCACTCGAATCGGCTTGTTATCTATTAAATAAGGTTCCAAGTAAGTCTGTAGTTAAAACCCCATATGAGATATTGACAAGGCGTAAGCCAGCACTTTCACATCTTAGGATTTGGGGGTGCCCGATTTATGTCAAACGGATTAATTACAGATAAACTTGGACCTAGGTCTGACAAGTGTACATTCATAGGAGTACCCAAAAGAGATCAAAGGATACTATTTCTACCATGCTGATGAACAAAAGATGTTCGTCAGCCTTAGGGCAACCTTTTTGGAAAAGGAGTTCCTTGGTGAAGGAACTATTACCTCTAAGGTTGAATTTATTGAAGTTCAATAAATTGAATGTCCGACATAGAATGTTGAACCTAAGTCGGATTTGATCGGATTAGATCTAAAGCCTAGGAAACCCGCACCATTAAGGCGATCCGGTAGAGTACCGCGCCATCCGGACAGATACTATGGATTCTTGGTCTAGGATGGTGATCCCATCGAACTCGATGAGAACGATGAGGATCCAATCACTTATATGGATGCGATGCAGAGATCCGACTCTGAGAAATGGCTAGAAGCCATGAGATCCGAAATGGATTTCATGAAGGTCAATGATGTATGGACATTAGTTGACCCACCTGAAGGGGTTAAACCCATTGGGTGTAAATGGGTATTCAAAAGAAAAAGAGGCACAGACGGAAAGGTGGAGACCTATAAAGCCCATCTGGTTGCCAAGGGTATCGTCAACGTTATGGTATTGACTATGACGAGACATTCTTCCCAGTGGCAATGCTCAAATCCATTCGGATAATGCTTGCAATAGCTGCCCACCTAGACTATGAGATCTGGCAGATGGATGTGAAGATGGCTTTTCTAAATGGAGAGCTAACCGAAGAGGTGTATATGATACAACCTGAGGGATTCACATCCATAGATGAGTCCAAGGTGTGCAGGCTTCAGAGATCCATTTATGGATTAAAGCAAGCATATCTCGGAGTTGGAACATGCATTTTGATAAAGTGATCAAAACGTATGGCTTCGTTAAGAATGGAGAAGAATCCTGCATTTACAAATGGGCAAATGGTCCAACAGTGGTATTTCTTATTTTGTACGTGGATGACATTCTCTTAATCAAAAATGACATCTCCTATACTACAAGGAATAAAAGTCTGATTGTCATCACAGTTCTCCATGAAGAACTTGGGTGAAGCATCTTACATCCTAGGGATGAAGATCTATAAGGATAGATCTAAAAGGATGCTTGGTATATCCCAGTCCACGTACATAGAAACTGTGCTGAAGAGGTTCAGCATGGAGAATTCCAAAAAGGGCTATCTTTCGATAGGTCAAGAAATTTCTCTCTCTAAGAAGGATTATCCGATAACTCCTGAAGAGAGAGAGAGCGTATGAATAGAATTTCATATGCTTCGGTAGTGGGGTCTATTATGTATGCAATGACATGTACGAGATCAGACGTGGCATACTCACTAGGAGTAGTGAGTAGATACCAATCTGATCCTAGAGAAAATCACTAGAAGGTGGTTAAAACCATCCTTAAGTATTTGAAGAAATACTAAGGATCAATGGTTGGTTTATGGTGAGTCAGATCTGAAGCTTGTGGGGTTTATAGACTCCAGCTTTCAATCTGATCATGATGATAGTAAAAGTATGTCGGAATATATCTTTACTCTAAATGATGGGCCATCTGCTGAAAAAGTTCCAAGCAGCATATAGTGGTTGACTCTATTTGCGAAGCAGAGTATATGGCAGCATCAGATGCAGCAAAGAAAGCTGTGGCTGAGAAAGTTCATCACCGAGCTCGGAGTAGCATCCTCCATTGATGGTCTAGTCCTGCTCTACTACGACAGCACTGGTGCCATAGCTCGAGCAAAGGAATCGAAGGCACACCAGCGAACAAAGCACATTCTGTGCTGCTTCCATTTGGTTCGTGAGATCGTGGATCGTGATGATGTCGACTTTCAGAAGATCGATGGTAAGGAGAACCTAGCCGATCCCTTCACTAAAGCCCTAGCAATCAAAGAGTTCGACAATCATAAGTCGAAGATGGGTATTAGATATTATGTCGAGTGATTTTAGGACAAGTGAAAGTTATTGAAAATTATGTTCCAAAGTCAATCGTCAGCCTGTTGACGATTGAGATATTATAATTAATTTATTAATTAATAAAAAAATATTTTAAAATCTTTTTTCATCATAAATTTACATCTTCTAATGAACTCCATTATTGTGATGAAGTTCTTAGGACTATTTAGTTTCGATAAAGAGAGAATTTATCGATTAGTCCTTAAATTTGTTCACGATAAAATGATAGGCTGTTAATTAGGATGACAGCGTCTATCGAGCATAGATCGCTATATGCCATATAGGTTGGTTGTTCTCTTAACCAAAGGAGTGTGGAGACACTGGTATGGCATACAGGATGAGATGTATGGGTACATCATCATTGAATGCGACTAACTCCAGAGCATTCTGCTGTCGAGAATGTCTCTGATGGGATATAGGTATAAGTATCCCTTAAACCTGAGATCACCTCAGTGACTTGCAAGCAACTCACTGTGCTTTGGTACCGGACTAACTGAATTTTTAATTTAGCAATGGAAGGCTTCTGGGCACAGTCAAGTACTTGCAAAGTCGGAGTGTGATCAAGATGGAATTGACCACTCCAAGAGTTGGAGAAGAATGTATCACTGTATTTCAATATAGCAAAACCTTGGCCAGGATAATCCATCAGATGGATTTGATATTTTGAAATACAATGTGGACAACCTGATCAGAGTTGACAGTTGAACTCTGAGGTGTCCTACGAGCATTATGGTCAAGGGGATGAATTATATGGAAACTATATTCGCATGGGTTCTAAGGATGGTGTTCTACACCTTTCGACCTATCCAGCCGTCGGATATCATTGCTAGATGGTCACTTCGATTGGTACAAAAATTTATTTCCTATGCTATTGACTTAGGTTCGGACCTATGAGGTCACACACATTAGAGTTCACATTTCGATCGGATGGTTGATCAGTGATTTAGAATCGTTTTAAGGTTAAACAATCAATATGATTTGTGTTTAACCTAGTGCAAGTGTTGCAGGAGGATCGATTAGCAATTTGATTGCTAATTGGCTTAATTTGATTAAGCCAAAAGGCTGAGATTAAGTCTAATTAAATATGATTTAATTAGATTTGGTTTGGGCTTGATTGGATCAAGTCTAATTGGCTTATTGGATAAGTCAAGTGCAAGGAAGAACTAGTCCTAGTCTAACTAGGACTCGGGTCAACCCAATTTTCTAATTTGATTAAAAAATTAAATTCAAAATTAAATCTAATTTAATCTAATTTAATTAAGTCCTTAAATGGGTTAGGGTCTTATTTAATTGGATTGGTTTACTCTTATTTTTATTTGGTTAAAAGACCTTGTTTGACCAAGTCAAAATAGGAGTCCTAGTGTGACTAGGACTCCCTATTCCTTGCGCCACCTAATCCTCACGCCCCATCCTTTTCTCTTTGTATTTTTACGTGAATAATCTCCACGCCTAAAGGTTTCTCACGCCTCCCTTCTCTCTTCCTTTTTTCTCATATGGAAGTTTGTTGGAAGACCAAGTCAAAAGGGGAATTAGTTTTGCTTAAGGATTCTATGAGATAGAATCCTTGTCAATCAAAACTCTTTCCATAAGTGTGCCGACCCATCCTTCCTTATTTTCTTTGATTTTCATGATAAAAGAGGATATTTTTTTGTGCGCCCCCCTTGCTGGTCCACGGCAAAAAAAAAGGTGGGGGTGCCCAAGAGTTGGGCGCCCCAACAACTTCCTTTATTTGGTCCTTCCTAGTCTAGGTTTTTGACCTAACTTGGACTCTGCATATCTCTTTATTTAAAGGGAATTTTTGACTAAAATTTTTGTGGATTGTAGACATTTGAGAGATCTCTTTGGTGTAGAAAAACAAGAGAAAAATTCATCTGAGTCATGGAGATATTGAAAACACAAATCAGGGTGTCTAGAAAAAGAACAAAGAAGAAGAAGAGGGTCTTCTTCTAGGATTTTTGTTCCAGATCTCTTCCTTTTTTTTGTGAGCTTTTGAGAGGTGTCTCGGCATCACAAATCTTCTTCTTTTCTTCTGATATTTTGGAGTGTCCAAGTTTCGAAGAAGGAAGCATCGGATCGACCGTCGAAGAGAGATCAGGACAGTGCTAACATACTGTGCTGATTTCCTGCATCAGGATCTCTGATCGTGTTCGTGGGCTCGTGTGGATGACTCCTAGAGGTCGGATGCATGTGCGGCTCATGACTTCATCCTCAAGCCTGGATCAGCAAGTTAGAACGTCTAACTTGCTCAGGTAACAGATCCGATCTATTATTTTATAGCTACATTAGATGTAATATAGATCTAGATTGATATGATCAACCTTTCCTTCTTCTTTATGTTTTTAATTTTTAATTTAATATCATGCCTTGATCATATAATAGATCTAAAATCTAGGTATTTACATATTTATTTAAATAAATATTTAATTTATTTAAGTCTTCCGCTGTCTGATCTTGAAAAAGTTTCAAGATCTACCAGTGAAATCCTAGATCTGGTTCCTTCAGTAGGTAGACTGAGAGTTCAATATACATACACAAATTCAATTCAAACAATTATTACTATAACATATATAAGTTGCAACATATAAAATTCTGAATCATTACATAAAGTTCATAAAAGTGACTAATCATCAAACTTTCGATAAACCATATGCAACATAATTTTTTCAGATCAATGTATTTACAAGTTCTATATCAAGTTTTTCCAAAATTCTATCAATTAGGAATCATTCAAATAAACCTGTAATTATCAATTTCTAAAATACTATGAATACTCAATACTTGAAATATACAGTTTTCTATAATTCATACTAGCTTCAATATTTCCAATATAACTAATGCATAGTAAGATTAAAGTATATGACAGCAATTACGTCAATGATTAATCTCAAATCATATGTACTTATCAAGTTATGCAATTACCTTGATTAAGTAGAGGTTACTTACCTAACAAATGTCCACTATCGGGTTATCTAGTGCTTCCCCGATGCTCTTTGGAACCTAATAATCCAAAATACATGTATATACCTTAAATTAGTATCATATTATTCTCTTTGCAATAATCTATAAAACTTCCTAAAATCCTAAAACCTAAGATTTCTGGTTAATTATTCTACCCTGTGCAACAGCCCCATTCCGGAATTTAATTATCCTATCAAATAATATCCAAAAATTCTCCAATTGGGCAAACTAGTTGAGCAACAAGTTGTCAACCCCTAATTAAATTTTTAGATTAAATTGCTTAGTTATTAAAGAGATAAAATTCCTAGACTAGTACAGGCAAAATCCACCAGCCCAAAATCAGCAATAATCCTCCCTTAATATTCTTTTTTTTCTATTATCCCAAACCATACAATAATTAAATCCTATATTTAATTAGGTTAACAGTAAAGAGGTTTAGGATAAACTTACATTGATGGAAAGAAAAACTTCAGGGCACACCACACCAAAGAAAAGAAATAAGTAAGGAGGAAGAAGAAGAAGAAAAGAAGAGGGGGAACGAGAGAGGGATAGGGTGCATGGAGGATAGGGAGATGGGAGAGAGAGAGTGCGGGAGTTAGAGAAGAGAAAGAGAAGGAGAAAATGGGAGAGGCGAGAGAAAAAGAGAGATAGGCAGTGGGGGGGGGGGTTTGGGAACTTAAGGGAGAACAGGAAAAGAATTTCCCTATTTTCGGTCTCAAACACCAGCAGGGCACCGCCTAAGGTGCGGGCCCTGCTGGAGGGGGTTTGGGCTTGGGCCTCAATGGGCCCAGGTCATCACATTCTTTCCTCAAATAAATTTCGTCCTCGAAATTTATATACCTAAGTTTGCAAAAAGATGAGGATATCGCTCCTAAATTTCATTCTCTAGCTCCCAAGTAGCTTCTTTTTCAGTATGATTACTCAATTGAACTTTGACATAAGGAATGGTACGGTGCCTCAGAATTTAATCCTTTCTATCTACGATCCGTATTGGTTGTTCATCATAAGTCAATTCTTCTATGAACTACAAAGGTTCATATTCTACAATATGACTGGGGTCTGATACATATTTCCTTAACATTGATACATGAAACACATTATGGATTCCAGCAAAAGCAGGCGGTAAAGGAAGTCTATAAGCTACATCTCCAATTTTCTCCAATATTTCAAAAGGACCCACAAATCGAGGGCTCAATTTACCTTGAATACCAAATCTCATAACACCCTTAGTAGGTGATACCTTTAAAAATACATGTTCACCTACTTGAAACTCCAATTTCCATCTTCTTACATCAGCATAGCTCTTTTGCCTACTTTAAGCTATACGGAGCCACTCCTTGATTAGTTTGTTAGATATGAGTGCCCTAGAAGCCAGAATTGGTTGACACTTGTAATACACTTCTAAGGGCAAAATTATAATTTTGACTATAAATAATAAAATGGGTTATTTTCTATCACATAAGTGTATTTAGTGTCTGTGATACATCCCTTGAGTTAATGATAATGATAATTCATATTTTCAAGAGTTGAAAATTTAAGACATGAATTTTCATTTATTAACTCATAAAATGCTCCGTAGGTCTACGGTGTCGAGAGTACAGGTACTCGTTAGAGATGAGGGCACTGAGCGTGACCACCTCGAGTAGTCATTGTCTACTCTCGATGACTGACTCGTGCTGTATCTGAGGTGCATCTGAGTTCACCTTGAGGGTGTTATAGTTTGACTACACCATGACTCGGTCTCCTAGCCATTCGAAATGGAACCCTGAGGTGTATGTTGGCTATAGCATGTTCATTGTAGGAATAGGAACTGGATTGCATCAAGATGGAATCTATCTACCTCGGTGGATAGAGGAGCAGCCCTATGATGATCATGAGAATCAAGTCCAAGCCCATGGCCATGGCAGAGTGAAATAATAGAAAGAGTTTCTATTTAGATTTTCACATTGGACTCAATAATAGAAAGAGTTTCTATTAATGATTACATCATATGACAGATGATTAAATCATATGATAGAAATTAGGGTTTGACGAGTTCACCTTAACCCTAATCTGATCGGGGCTCAAGATAGAAGAACTTAATCACACAAGTAGCTGCACCAAGAGGTTCACATTTTCAGTTTCTGATGGGTTGCCACCATATACTGCTAGGTGTCACTGGTGGATTTTGGGAGCAATTAGAATGATTTAGATGATCGATCATTCTAAGTTGTTCGAATCAGAAGAGTTCTGATCCATCGAAAGGAGTTTCGATGATGTCGATGATAGAGATCATGACATATCCCATTACCATACAGAACTGAACCTAACTGGGTCACACAAACAAGGGTTTGGAATCTGGATGATCATCAATTGGAACTAACCCAGTTCAATTGATTCTGAATGAGATTCAATTAGGTTCAAGGAAATCGTGCTAGCACTCGATTGAACCTAACGTTCTTCTTTTTCTATCATAAATAAGTTGTCCTGACTGAGCCAAATGAGTTTGTGCTCAATCAGAGGCCTTCATACCTGGTCTGACTGGAGGTTGTCCAAGTCAGAAAGGTTGTCTTATTTTATAAGACATTACCTGCCATTTTTGGTCACCTGCCATTTCTTGTTCTTTGACTTTGGTCAAAAGTCTACCTTTGACTGGTCAAACGTTGACCATTGACACTTTGACTTTTGACCACATGTCATGCACCTATTGGAGAGCTGGTAGTTATATTAATAATTTTTCTACCAAAGGTTATTGCCAAGGAAGCATCCTAAATTTAGGTGGTATTAAGATGTTAGGAGTTTCCTCTTTAGGAGTTGTAGAACTATCTATCATGCCATATCAAGTTAATAGTTTAGTGGTGATAGGGTTACACTAGGGACATGTTTGCCAATTTAGTAGTTATGGTAACATCAAATTATAGATCTTCAGAAATAAGCTCAGACCTGATCCATTGGATTATATTTTCAACTATTAATTGGACTGGTTTGAAAAAAGTTAATTGACAGAAGTATAAAACTAGGTAATTGATATAAGTTAATTAATATTGTGGAGATAAAAGTATAAAACTAGGTAAGTTGTTTGAGAAAAGCGAACT
>QRFJ01007361.1:0-25180 GCA_006176705.1 Cocos nucifera | reverse complement strand
GAGATGTTTGGTGAACAGAGTCGCGCAGCCAAATATCAAGTCACGAAATGACTTTTTAAGGCTAAGATGCGTGATGGGCAGTCAGTCCAAGATCACTGTCTGACAATGATCAAGGACATGGAAGAGCTTGAGAAGCTCGGTGTGAAGTTGGACTTGGACTTGCAGAATGATATTATTCTGCAATCCTTGACTGATGCATATGGGCAATTCATCATGAATTACCACATGCATAAACTTCAGAATTCCTTGGCCGAGTTGATGAATATGCTGGTTACCGCTGAGCTTTCTATGAAAGGTTCTAAAGGCTCAGTTCTTGCTATGGAACGGACTTCTTCCAAAAGAAAGTCTTATGGAAAGAAAAAGAAGTCTGTGAAAAAGCAAAAGGTAGAAGGATCAAAGAAGAAGAAGGCAGAACCGAAGAAAAAGGTCGATGGCAAAGGAAAGTGTTTCCATTGCAACAGCGACGGCCATTGGAAGCGGAACTGCCCTACTTACCTGGCCACCCTGAAGAACAAGAAGGAAGGTCCTTCTGGAGGTATGCTCGTTATTGAGTCTAACCTTACGGTTTCTTCTGCATCCAGTTGGGTGCTTGACTCTGGTTCTAGTGCTCATCTGTGCACTTCTATGCAGGGTCTTGAGGATAGCAGGAGGCTGAGGGATGGAGACATGATCCTACGCATCGGTAATGGAGCAAGAGTTGCTGCAGTAGCCGTGGGAACATACCCTCTGCGATTACCATCTGGTTTAGACTTAGTTTTAAAAGACTGTTATTATGTGCCTGCAGCTAGCAGGAATTTGATTTCTGTTTCATGCTTAGCACAAGAAGGTTATGTGATCACCTTCTTTAAGGACCATTGTAACATTCTTTATGAAAGAAATAAAATTGCAAATGGTTTCCTTGTTAATGGTCTTTATCAGTTGCATATTGATGTACCTGTTTTAACTATCGAGCAAAACGTGAATGCCAAATGACCTAGGGATAGTCCAAACGACAGATATCTATGGCACCTGAGATTAGGTCATATAGCAGAAGATAGGATTAACAAATTGGAGAAAAATGGGCTATTGAGTCCATTGACTTTTGAGTCATATCCAACTTGTGAATCTTGTCTTCAAGGCAAAATGACTAAACTCCCTTTTGTTGGACATGGGGAAGAGGGCCACAGATCTCCTTGCCCTAGTACATACTGATGTGTGCGGCCCATTCGATGTGCCGGCTAGAGGCAATTTTGTCTACTTCATTACCTTTACCGATGATCTGTCTAGGTATGGGTATGTGTATCTTATGAGACATAAGTCTGAAGCCTTTGAAAAGTTCAAAGAATTCAGACATGAAGTAGAAAAACAAACTGGAAAACCCATTAAGGTTCTTCGATCAGATCGAGGAGGTGAATACCTTAGCCGGGAATTCCTAGACTATCTTAAGGAAAATGGCATAGTCTCTCAATGGACTCCACCAGGAACACCTCAACTCAATGGGGTTTCAGAACGGAGAAATCGGACTCTATTGGATATGGTTCGATCCATGATGAGCTTCACAGACCTCCCAGATTTTCTTTGGGGACATTCATTATTAACTTCAATCTATTTACTGAATAGGGTTCCCTCTAAAACCGTTCCTACCACACCGTATGAGATATGGCACGGTAAGAAACCAAGTCTGAGTCATCTCAGAATTTGGGGTTGTCCGGCTTATGTCAAAAGACAACAAGCGGACAAGTTAGAGTTTAGGTCCTTTAGAGCTCGATTCATAGGATATCCTAAAGAGTCATTAGGATACTATTTCTACATTCCAGAAGACCACAATGTGATTGTGAGTCGACATGCCATATTTCTTGAAAAATAGTTTATTCAAGATAGTGGCATTGGAAAGCAGATTAAGCTTGATGAGAAAGTCTCACAAGCAGAACGAGCTAAGGACCAAGTGGAACCAAATCAGGTTGAGCCAATAAGAACACTACCTCCTCCACCTCGTAGATCGGAAAGAGTTTCCCGTCCCCCTGAAAGATACTTAGGTATTATTTCAGAGGATATAGAGGAAATGTTCCTCATAGGTAATGGTGCTCATGGTGATGATCCCAAAACCTACAACGAGGCGATATCAGATATCGACTCCGAGAAATGGCTTGAGGCAATGAAGTCAGAAATTGACTCGATGCACTCAAACCAAGTCTGGACCTTGGTAGATCCACCAGAAGGTATAGTACCTATTGGGTGTAAATGGATCTTCAAGAGAAAGATTGGTGCAGATGGGAATGTGGAGACATTCAAGGCTAGACTGGTGGCAAAAGGTTATAGTCAACGTGAAGGCATTGACTATCAGGATACCTTTTCCCCGGTAGCTATGCTAAAATCCATCCGCACATTGCTTGCTGTTGCAGCCTATTTCGATTATGAAATATGGCAAATGGACGTGAAAACGGCATTCCTAAATGGATATCTTGAGGAAGATATCTATATGGAACAGCCGCTAGGTTTCACATCCAGTGATACTGATCACAAGGTTTGCAAGCTGCAAAGGTCCATATATGGACTTAAGCAAGCATCTCGGAGCTGGAACACTCGTTTCAATGATGTGATCAAAAAGTTTGGTTTCATCAAAAACGAAGAGGAACCATGTGTTTTCAAAAGGGTCAGTGGGAGCGCTGTTGTCTTCCTCGTATTGTACGTGGATGACATCCTCCTTATTGGGAATGAATATTCCCATGTTGACATCAGTCAAGGTGTGGTTGTCTAAGGAATTCTCCATGAAAGACCTAGGTGAAGCATCCTTTATTCTAGGAATTAAGGTCTATAGGGATAGACCGAATAGGATGCTAGGACTTTCACAGAAAATGTACATAGAGGAAGTACTAAAGAGGTTTAGTATGGAAAACTCTAAGAGGGGATTAATACTCCTTCAGACATGGTATTCATCTTTCCAAGAAGATGTGCCCCAGCACACTTGAGGAAATAGAACGCATGAGCAAGATCCCTTATGCTTCTGCAATAGGGAGCCTCATGTATGCCATGCTATGTACACGACCTGATATAGCCCATGCTGTGAGTGTCACAAGCAGATATCAGTCAAATCCAGGTGAAGAACACTGGACTTCTGTGAAATGTATCCTTAAGTACTTGAGAAGAACTAAGGATATGATGTTGGTCTTTGGTAATGGAGAACTCCAAGTTTAGGGATACACAGACTCGGACTTCATGTCCGATATAGATGATCGAAAGTCGACATCTGGCAGACTGTTTGTGCTGGAAGAGTTCCTAGCAAACGGTGATACCATCTCATCCGCGATTACCTTGAGAAAGGTTATGTTGATGTCAAGAGAGTCAACTCCATACATAATGTGGCAGACCCACTTACAAAGCCATTGGGCCAGCAGAAGATCGAAGCCCACCTTGAGAAGATGGGACTTAGACTTGTAGCCAATTGGCTTTAGGATAAGTGGGAGATTGTTAGATATATGTGCCCTAGAAGCCAGAATTGGCTGACACTTGTAATACACTTCTAGGGGCAAAATTGTAATTTTGACTATAATTAATGAAATGGGTTATTTTCTATCACACATGTGTATTTAGTGTCTGTGATACATCCTTTGAGTTAATGGTAATGATAATTCATATTTTCAAGAGTTGAAAATTTAAGACATGAATAATCATTATTAACTCATAAACAGCTCCCGACCATAGGATCATCATGAGGATGGTGATTGATCCGGAAGGTTGGTGTACGATCGCTTCTCTTTAGTAGATGAGTCTTGAGTCTACGGTGTGGAGACACCGGAGCGAGAGTACAGGTACTCGTTAGAGAACGAGGGCACTGAGCGTGACCACCTCGAGTAGTCATTAGGAAGTCTACCTTCTCGTCAATGACTGACTCGATGCTGCAGTAGTGTGTCTGGTTCTTTGACCTGAGATGCATCGGCAGTTCACCTTGAGGGTGTTATAGTTTGACTACACCATTACTCGGTCTCCTAGCCATATGGAACCCTGAGGTGTATGTTGGCTGTGACATGTTCATTGTAGGAACTGGATTGCATCAAGATGGGAATCTATCTACCTCGGTGGTAGAGGAGTAGCCCTATGATGATCATGAGAATCAAGTCCTGAAGCCCATGGCCATGGCAGAGTGAAATAATAGAAAGAGTTTCTATTTAGATTTTCACATTGGACTCGAATCGAATGATTACATCATATGACAGAGACTAGGGTTTGACGAGTTCACCTTAACCCTAATCTGATCGGGGCTCAAGATAGAAGAACTGAATCACACAGGTAGCTGCACCAAGAGGTTCGCATTCAGCTCTGATGGGTTGCCACCATATACTGCTAGGTGTCACTGGTGGATTTTGGGAGCAATTAGAATGATTTAGATGATCGATCATTCTAGCTGTTCGAATCAGAAGAGTTCTGATCCATCGAAAGGAGTTTCGATGATGTCTATGATAGAGATCATGACATATCCCATTACCATACAGAACTGAACCTAACTGGGTCACACAAACAAGGGTTTGAATCTGGTGATCATCAATTGAACTGATCTAGTTCAATTGATCTGAATGAGATTCAATTAGGTTCAAGGAAAATCGTGCTAGCACTCGATTGAACCTAACGTTCTTCTTTTACTATCATAAATAAGTTGTCCTGACTGAGCCAAAGGAGTTTGTGCTCGATCAGAGGCCTTCATATGGTCTGACTGGAGGTTGTCCAAGTCAGAATAAGGTTGTCTTATTTGTAAGACATTACCTGCCATTTTTGGTCACCTGCCATTTCTTGTTCTTTGACTTTGGTCAAAAGTCTACCTTTGACTGGTCAAACGTTGACCATTCACCCTTTGACTTTTGACCACATGTCATGCACCTATTGGAGAGCTGGTGGGGGCCTGTCCCCCTGCCAGAACCTGGCAAGGAGAAGGGCGCACGCCAAGGGTGGCGTGAGCCCAAGTAGGAGGCGCCTAGGAGTCCTTGTTGGACAAGGACTCCACCTCCCTTTTGGATTCCAATTAGAGTTCTACTAAGAATCCAGTTTGACTGGTCTTAGGCACCCTCTAAGGAGGAATCCAGGGGTCTCTATTCCAACCAATCAGATTTAGATCTGATTTCACAAAGGGTTGTGATTGGTTGAGAGGAAGAGGAGTTGGATCACAAGAGGTCTATAAATAAGACCCTGCGCCCAACCCTAATTCTAATAGAGATTTCCCACGCCCCAAGGCTGCCTCTCCCCTCCTTCTCCATGCCATAGTCTCTTCTCCTCTTGCTCTCCACGTCCAAAAGGTATTTTGGACTTAGTTTGGTGCGATTCAGATCAAGGAAAGGCGATCAAAAGCAAGAAGGCTGCGCTGCTGCAAAAGGACGACTGCAGATCTTCAAAAGAGTTTTGAAGATCCTCCAGATCAGATCCAGATCTGATTTTTGGAGGTGTGATAGAGAAGAAGAGGATCTCCAGATCCAACCCGAGTGGATACCAGTAGAGGCCAGGCGCTTGCGTGGCTAAGATCTAGAACCTTTCGCTGCAATCAGGATCATCTACAGGGTAATAGGATTACCCAAATTAGGTAAATTGAATTTGATTTAATTTATCTTATTTTATTTTATTTATTAAAATAATAAGAATCAGATCTGAAACATATCAAGATCTAATAGAGATCAAGAGAAAATTTTTGAAATATATCTCTTGATCTAATCAGATCTGGACGAACCTGGACCGGGAAATCAGGATTTCCCTTCAGTGATTTAGGTTTCAGATCTAGAATTATTCTAAATCTAGGGTATTGATTTGATCAAGATCAAACCCTTTTAATTTCATATTTAGAATGTATTATGACATGTTATAGGTCCTAGTTATAGGGTTTACTAATTTGATTACATGCATTTGTAGATTAAATGGTTTAATCTGCATGTTCTGTTGCATTATTTTTAAAAAAAAAGCTTTTAAAATTCAAGCATGAAACCCTGCATATTTTCCATCAGTGGTACTAGAGCATCTAGGTTCTTTTATAATATGTTCATATATACTTGAGGATAAATCTGAAATTTAAAATTAATTAAATCTCGTACATAATGTCATAAGGTTGTCTTGTTGTAAGGTTAATCCCTTACAATGGAAAGGTTCTCTTAGTATGTGCTGATCTAAATGTGAATCATGAACTAGTTAGATAGATCTAAAAAATTTATAATTTATTTTTTTTAATTTTAAATCTAAAATTAAGTAGATGTTAGATCTATTTTAGATTATTTAGATTAGATATAAATAAAATCGGATTGTACGTACTGCTATAAGGTTATCCTGTTGTAAGGTTTATCCCTTATAGTGGAAAGGTTGTCCTAGTATGTGCTGACCTGAATATCCTAAATCATAAATATATTAGATGAGATCTAAAATAATTTATTATTTATTTTTATATTTTAAATCTAATTTTAAATAATTTATGATCTAATCTATATGATGTATTTTATGTTTAGATTTAGATCCTATTGTTACATATGTCGAAATGTATCTTTTATTTTGAATCTAGAATGTACGTGATATATTTATTTTATAAAATTTAAATTAAGAACTTACTTTCTACAAAATTCTAGATTCAAAATCCTAGGATATAATCAAAATATTAAAATAAATCAAATCTAAAACTATATATTTAATATGATTCAATGTAAACTATTTATAATTTAAAAATATTTCAAATGATCAAATCAAAAATTAGTTCTGAGATTTCATAAATCTAAATCCATAAGCTTTGAATTTCATTGAGAATTAAGTGATTGTTTAGAATCTAGGTTTGTGATTTGAAGATCCTAAGATAAATTCATAAAACATGGGTTAATGGGTAATGAGTTAGCTTTGATCAGATTCTTAACTAGGTTAGACCTAGGGTTAGATTAAATATAGACTTAGTTAAGAAATTAATCAAATCTAATTAATAGTTAATTAGGATTAGGTCATTTCTATAAATCACTTCAATAGTTGTAGTTGATCAAACTCCATACATCTAACAAATGGATATTGATCATAGCTCAGTGGTCGAGCCCAAGTCTTTATGCAAATCAAATCAAAATTGATAAATTGATTGGTATCTAAGGTAAGTCTGGCATCCCAGATTGGTGGTTTTTAATAGGCAGCCTGCTTACCTGGCCATTTTTGATGGTATCTAAGGAAAGCCTTGGAAGATCCTTCCATCGATCTCACTTACCTGGCCAATGTGGTTAATCAGATTTTGATTAGGTTGCTCATTGATTCGAACTAACCCATGTCATATAGAAAATTAGTAAGATTGATTTTATTTAGTGAAACTAATCTAGGTGCCCATGGACTAAAATTTATCTTAGTCCTTGTCAATGACTTGAGAAGTCAGTGGAAGCAAATTGGTCCATGTCCTTTCTATCTTTAAATCACTAATAATTTAAATCTTCTAAAATTATTAGATCCTTAAAATGACAAAGTTATGGAGATAACTGAGTCATAGCCTCCCATTAAGTTGGATGATAATGGATCCATTAACTTAATAATCATTAAAGGCCCAAAGGCCTGGTGCTTATTGACTAATGGAATTATTATTCATAATATGATAACTTGGAAGTGTCTCTCTAATGGTGGTTAGGATGGCCAACCAAAGTTGGACCTAATCATTCGTTGGTTAGATGTACCAAGTATAGTCATGTTAATGGTTGGACCTAATCGGATCCTTACAGTGGAGGCTAAAGCCTACTGATTAGGTTTCTGGGGCAAAATTAAATTTCTAAAAATTATTTTAAGAAATAATTGGTTATGAACCTACCCTTAGATGTACATGGATTGGCCAACTAAAGTTGGGCTCGTGTGCAGTCTATGTACATTCTAGTACCTACTAGAAAATTAAAGTAATTTTCTGAATTAAAGGTAGAGGCTATCAATTCGAATAAAATAGTGGGAGAACCTTAAGACTAAAGTCCAAGTCTCTAGGCTTAATATAATTCATATACTTAGATCTATGCTCTCTTTTCTCATAGAATAAGGCTAACCCTAATTGCTCCAATTATTTTAAGATAGTGATAACTTATGGGATCCAAATTCGATAATTAGTATCGAAAGTTGAAATTGGTTCAATAGTATGAATTGGCTCGTATTGAGGCTTCTAAGTCCAATTAAAATAATTAGTTCAAAATTAATCCAAATCAGGCATAGTGTTTCTACTGTTTAGAAGTTGGATCATAGGAAGAAGAATTATCTTGCTTTCTTTGACCATAGTAGGCTGAACAAGAGAAAGGAGTAAGAGTTATTCGTTAAGGATGTTATATGATAACACTTTAAAATTTCTTTATATGTAATTCTACTACTTGGGTATTAGATACTGGTGGTCTTATGTAATTTATTGCAATAACTATTGAAAAGTGGAATGTTTGAAAATGGTGAGAGATACCTGAATGTTAGGAATGAATGTCCTATTCTAATCCTAGCTTTAGGAATTATCAAACTTATTTTCAAAAGATGTCATTTTGAGTGATTATTACTATTGTCCATCATTTATGATAAATGTAATCTCTATTGGCCTTTTGGTCAGAGATGGTTGTCATTTATCAATAAAGAGTATTATTGTAATATTATTATGAATAATATTATAATAATATATGATCAATAAAAAATAATATTTAACATTTAAATAGCTTGTTAAGTGTAATTTATATATTTAATAAACACCCAGGTTAGATTATGTCATGGATGTCTATCTTTGGCATTATAGGCTTAGTCATCTTAACAAGAATAAGATAAATAGGTTAGCTTGAGAGGAAAACCTCAACAATAATGATTGTGAATCATTAATAATCTATGAGTCTTATCTTATTGAGAAGATGACAAAGTCTTCTTTTATTGAAAAAGATGAAGGAGTTGATAAAGTTCTAAGTCTCATACATAATGATGTATATGAACCTATGAACTTAAATGCCAAATAAAGATATTAATATTTTATTATAGATGACCTATCTAGACATGGGTACATCTGGATTGAATCATTTAAAATTATCAAATGATTCAATAATGAAATAAAAAAATAAACTAAAAAAGGTATTAGAACTCTTCAATCAGATCAAAGAGATGAATACTTATCTAGTAAGTTTGTGACATATCTAATGAGAGAATATGATTCTCTCTTAGTGGATTTCTTTTCAGAACATAGAGTATCTGAAAGAAGAAGTTGAATTTTGTTAGACATGGTTCAATCCACGATAGAGTTTATTTACCTATCGATTTTAGGGTTGTGCTATTGTGACAACTTGTTTTGCTCTAAATTATACCGAATAAATCTATTGTAATGACTCCATATGGGATATAGATTGAGTGTAGATCTAGACTCTCTCATCTTTGGATTTAGGATTGATCAGCTCACATCAAAAGTTTGCATACAGATAAACTTGGATCTTGGTCCAATAGATATTAAAAGGTTAATAATTCTACCATGCTGAACATAAGATGTTCATCAGCAGTAGGACGTTCCTTTTAGAAAGAAGTTTCTTAGAGAAAAAACTGATGCCTTCAAGTTAAACTTGAAAAAGTTTGACTAGTAGAAAAGAACCGACATAATCTAGTAAATCTATAGAATAGGATTTGATCAGATCAAATCTGGAGCCCATTCAAGTGGCACCATTAAGGAGATTCGGTAAAGTACCATATTAGCTGGATAGATACTTCAATATCTAGGTCTGGGATGGCGATCCTGTTGAGCTTGATGAGAACAATAAGGATCTGATCACCTGTAAGGATGCAATGCAGTGGTTTGACTATGAAAAGTGGCTTGGAGTCATATAATCTAAATTGAAGTCCATGAAAATCAATAGTGTATGGACACTAGATGATTCATGTAAAGGGATAAAATCCATTGGGTGGGAATGAATTTTTAAAATGATCAGAGTAGCAGATGGGAAGGTAAAGATCTGTAAAGCCCATTTGGCTATTATCACAGTTTTGGAACATACGTTTTGAATGTATGTCTTTGTTATGAATGTATGTCTTTGTTATGAACAAAGACAAACCCTGCATTTGTAAGTGGGCAAAATGTTCTGTAGTCTTATTCCTTGTGTTGTCCATGGATAAAATTCTCTTAATCGAGAATGGTATTCCAGCATTGCATGGAATAATGGTTTGGCTATGATCTAATTTTTTTTAATGTTCAAAATCAAATATGGCATACTCACTAATGTAGTGAGTAGATACCAGTTTGATCTATGTATGAACCACTAGAAGATTGTATGGACAATCCCTAAGTATTTGAAAAATACTAAGATCTAGTGATTCAAATATGGAAATACTAACCTAAAATATGTGGATGTTTTAATTTTAGTCAGAACAAGATAGCAACAAGAAAATGTCGGATCATACCCTAATTACAGAAGCAATCTGCTAGAAAGATTCCAAGCAGGACATTATAGTCTATTCAGTTAGTGATGTAGTACATCATGGCATATGATGCTGCCATGTAAGCTGTGTAGTTATTGAGATTCATTAGCAGGTTAGGAATGGCATCCTCCATCAATGGTCCAGTCCAATCATAGCACTGGAGCCATAGCTCAAGCTAAAGAACTGAAGGACTAGCATATTCTATATCGCCATCACCTTTGATTTTAGATCAGGATGACATCGATCTTTAAAAGATCGATGATAAAGAAGAAATTGACTGACCCATTTGCTAAGGCCTCAGAACTAAGGAGTTCTACGAACTCAAGTGGAAGATAGGATATTTGATATCATTCTAAATAGCTTTAGTCTAAGTGGGAGTTATTGAAAAATGTATCCTAAAGTCAATTATCTAAGTAGTAGATGATTGAAATTAGTATATAAATTATCTAATAATAATAGTTATTTGACTGGTTCATCATGGAAGTTCTATCTTTCTTAAAT
Source organism: Cocos nucifera (assembly GCA_006176705.1). NCBI lineage: Eukaryota > Viridiplantae > Streptophyta > Magnoliopsida > Arecales > Arecaceae > Cocos > Cocos nucifera. The sequence continues at coordinate 14,320 of QRFJ01007361.1, read as the reverse complement.
GAACTTCTAAATTATGATGAAGTCCTTAGAACCACAATCAATCTATAAAAAAAATTTATCGAATGGTTCTTAAATTGTTCACGACCAAATGATAAGTTATTAATAAGAACGATAACTTATCGAGTGTAGGTTGTTGTATGCCATATGCATTGATTATCCTCATAATCAAGTAGTGTGGAGATACTGGTATGGCATCCAAGTGAGATGTAGGAGTACATCTGCACTGAACAAGATCAATGTAGCACTCTACTGTCAAGAGTAGCTAGTTAAGGTCAATGGGTATAAGTGTCTCTCTATCCTGAGATCACCATGGTGACTTGCAAGCAACTCACTGTACTTTGATGCTAGACTGCCTATATTTTTAATATAGGTTAGAAAGGTTTCTAGGTATAGTCAAATACTTGTGATGTCGGTGTGTGAGTCAAGATGGGATTGATTACTCCTGATTAGCTTTAGGAAGAGAATGTCTTATTGTATTTCAATATAGCAAAATCTAGGCCTGGGTAATCCTCATGAGGAGTCATGGGAATTGTAAAATTTTGAGACACAATAGAAATGACTTGTATGAGTGTTGACAGCATACTCAAAGTCATCTTAAGTATTATTAGTCAAAGAGATAAATTATATGGTAACCATGGGCTAGGCTTTTAAGAATGTTGCTTTGCATACATTCGACCATCCGAACGTCGAGAACCATTGCTAGATGGTTACTTTGATTGGTGCAGAAATTAGTTCCTTATCCTACCGACTTAGGTTTGAACCTATAGGGTTACACATATTAGAGGATGTAACTTAATCAAATGGTTAATCTATGATTGAGAATCATTCTGAGTTCAAACATTCAATGCAATTGATGTTTGACCTAATGCAAGTGTTATAGGAGGATCGATTTGCAATTAGATTGCTAATTGGCTTAATTTGATTAAGCAATTAGGTTGAGAATAAGTTTAATTAAATAAGATTTAATTAAAATTAGTTTGGACTTAATTTGATTAAGTCTAATAGGTTTATTGGATAAGCCAATTGCAATGGAAAAATTATTCCTAGTTGGACTAGGATTTGAGTGCACCTAATTCATAATTGAGTTAGGATTTAAATAAGATTTAAATATGATTTAAACTAGATTTAATTGGGTTTCTAGTTGGACTAGGATCATCTATAATTAGGCTTGCACTAATCCTATTTTAATTGGATTTAAAACTAGTTTGACCTAGTCAGAATAGGAGAGTCCTAGTTGACTAGGACTCTTCCTTCCTTGCAACAAAAATCAGGATGCCCCAATATTTAATTCTAGATTTTTTCTATATTTTTCCATTCCTAAGAGAGACCTTCCATGCCCCATATTCTGATTTTTTGGAATAAAATTTGATCGGGTCAAAATTGGAAAGTTGTTTTGAGATGGATTCTATTTGATAGAATCCTTAAAACTCAAAATAACTTCTCCCTTCATTGCGCCATATCTCGCATGCCCCTTGTGCTTTTGTTCACCCCTTATTTCCTGATATGTATGGGGGTTTCTAGTTTTCTCTCACATAAAATTAAGGAAGGGGCGTCGAACTCTTGGCTGCTCCATAGGAGTCCAAAAAATCCATCTTTCACTAGGTCTTTTTGACCTAGTCTTCCTATTGTTATGGGACGGCTCCTATTCCTTTGTGATGGCATAATTTTTCCCTGGTGTTCCATGAAAAAGAAAGAGGAAAAAGAGGAGAATGGCATGAGGGATGATGGCACCCAACTTCTTAGAGAAAATCCTTCAATTATGACATCAAAGGTTGATATCTTAAAGAGACAAGGTAAGAGAGAAGATTGTTTTCTCTTATGATTTTGTTCAAAAATCTTTATCCTTTATTTTGATCTATTTTTATATGATAAAAATTTAAGAGAGAAGAAAAAGAGAAGATGGTCTTCTCTTAGGGTTTCTTTGAGAACCCTTCTTTCCTATATTTTTGCATGATCTTTCTATGAGAAAAATTAGAGTGTGTGAGATCTAGAAATATGGAAAAAGCCTAGGGGAGAAGGTCTTTCCTTTATCCTAGCATAAGGATGCATTCAAGATATCAGTCATTGATGCCCTGAAAGAGAAGATTTGTCTTCTCTTAGGAGTCTTTTCTAATGTATTTTATTTTAGATTTATGAGAGATCCAAAGGTTAGATTTCTCTCCTCATCCTCCTCTAATTCTTCATCTCTTGAAATATCCAAGAGATCTGAAGAATAAATTTAGATTAACCATTCGAAGGGATCCGTAAGAAGCTAGCACTTCGAGCGGATCTTCATTCGATGAACCTCCAATTTTGCTGCAACCTCATGTGGATCTCTTGTAGAGATCGGATGCGTGTGTGGCTCTAAAGACAATAACAAAAATCAACCATGGGGTTCTCGACCCATGCAAGGTAAGAGATATGATCTCTCCTCTCACCTAGATGTGATCTAGGTTTCAGATCTAGAATCGTTCTAGATCTAGGGTATTGATTTGATCAATACCAAATTCTTTTAATTTCAGATTTAGAATGCATTATGACATGTTATAGATCTTAGTTGTAGGATTTAGTAATTATATTACATGCATTTGTAGATTAAATGGTTTAATTTGCATGTTCCATTGTGTTATTTTCAAAAAAAAATTTTGAAATTCATGAATGAAACCTTGCGTATTTCCCATCACTCAATCAATTAATTTATGATCTTCCTAAATTAAGCTTTCATGCATTTATTCAATTTGATATGCATGATTTTATAGTCTAATCATTCTTGATAATTAATTGGAGTTAAATTGAATTGAAATATAATCTTACTCTAAGAATTGAATTTGATACACACTTCTAATTTTGAAAGTTATTTGAAAATCTGAATATAATAAAAAACTTTTGATGTGCTTTAAAAATTCTTATAAAATTATTTATATCAAAATAATTTTTACTTAAGAAATGAATTTAAAAAAATAACTCTAATTTGCTTTGATCATATTATTGATTTGCTCGATACATACTCGATACAAACCTTTACTAAACTTAAATGACTGAATTTCTTATGAAAAGAAAATAACAAAAATTGAAATACATATTATGCTTGATTTTAAGGTCATTTTTTTTTTTAAAAGCTCTGTTTCTCTTAAAGCTTAAAAGTGTATATTTGAAAATCTGATTAAAAAGTTATATTCATTCAAAAAGAGAGAGAGCCTTTAATACTTGATTTCAAGCTAATTTTTGAAAAGAATGAAATATTTTTTCAAAGTAGAGTGGATTAATTTAAATTGATCTTCTCAATTAGATACATCTCTAAATTAATACAACTCTTACATCTTATTTATTTTGATGATTTTTTTAATCCTTCCCATGAGTTTTTTTGATGCTATCAAAAAAGAGGGAGAGGAATGATATCTAATAGAATTTTGGCTTTGAATATACTTTACTTGGTATCAATTATGCTAAACATCTTGAAAAAAGTTCTATCCCTCAAATATCTTGATAAAATCAAATTTTAAATATTTTAGAAAGGAGAAGAGTGACATTAATATGAATTTGATATCAAACATGCTTACCTTTCATATTAAATATCCTGTGAAGTTCAAATTTAATACCTTCTTCAACTTAAACTAAAATTTTCTAAATTTGATATATTTATCTAAATATTCCTTGTTTCATTTGGTGATATTCCTTGTTTCATCCCATAAGAATAATTTTTTTAGAAAAGGAGAGAATAAATTTTAAATTAAATGTTATGTTTAATTCAAATCCTTGATAAGCAAATTTTTGAAATTTTAAGATATTTTTTTGAATCAAAAGCCAAGTTTTGAAAGGAGAGATGATTTGTTTAAATTAATTTTTTGAATTTGATTTTTTAAATCAATTTTGACTTAAAATGTATTGATTTTCATGATAAATCTTAGATCCTTCCCATAAGCTTTTTGATGCTGTCAAAAAGAGGAAGATTAATAGGAATGTTGAATATATGCTTAATAAATTAATTCTTAAGATGTTCATTAATTTGATGCTTAAATCTTCATACTCATTGATTTGAATTGAGATATTAATTTGAAATGAGAATATGAAATATGTGTAATGAACAAAATATATGCAATGAACTAAAGACAAATTGAGAACATTCATGAAGTGTGTATTCATGCGTTTGATCTAGTACTTCATGATATATATTTGCAAAAATATATTGAAATATATTATTTATTTCTATTGCACATGTACTCAAAGTTTTGTCATCATCAAAAAGGGAAAGATTGTTGACCCTATGATTGATTTTGATGATCATAAAATATTGAGTAAAAATATTACTAATCATGTGTTTCAAATTGAATATAGGGTTTCTCAAATGCTCACACTAAAGAAATTATCTTTGAAAAAAATCCTCTCAAGATGTCAAGCCAAAGCACTTAAAAAAAAGAAAATTTCATAAATTTGGATGACTCATCATAAAGAAAATAAAAGAAAAAGAAATAAATATCATTTGAAAGATTTAGAATTTAAAAATTCAAGTTTGGAAGGTCAAACAATAAAAAAAAATAAAATTAAAAAGTTTAGAGCTAACCTGCCCAAGAATAGAGCAAGTTCTACCACAAAATAGGATTGATACTTTGATTTATCATGCAGCTGAGCCAGCTCTATTTTGATCCGAGCTAGCTTTCTTAGGATGGTAGAAAAGGTATTTTTCTATTCTGCTGTTTGAGCCAGCTTGATTTGGATCTAAGCTAGCTCTCTCAAGGTAATAGAAAACTGATTTTTTCTATTCTATAGTTCGAGCCAGCTCTAGAAAAAATCGAGCTAGCTCTATTAGCCAAGCCAACTCTAAGCCAAATCCGAGCTAACTCGATGGAGTTTGACAACCTTTAATGACTAGTTTCTGTAACCTTTCCAATGGCTATTTTTTATCTCCAATGGCTATTTTAGAGCTTTCAACAGCTAGAACTCACTCTCCAACCATCTCTAAGGATATTTAAAGATGAAAAATTAATTTAAAAGTAAGATTAAGTGGGATTAACATAGAAATCATTTTTAGATTTAAGTGAGCTCCATTGTACATCAAAAGAAGAGAGAAAAGAGAGGAACCAAGTAGTGAAATCCGAAGGCTTTCAAGAGATATCTTCTCCAGCATCTAGCACAATCTCTCAAGCATCATATGAAGAGAAGTGAAGCATCAAAAGAGCAATCCTTCAGCTTCTTTTTCAGGATTTAAACAATTTAAACTCTATTTTCATTTTGAGCTGAAAATTTCATTCTTGTATTTTTATTTTCTTTATAAGTTTTTTTAGAAAAAAGAAACTTAGGGATTAGACTTATCCAAGCCCAAAATTAGACCTTGTAGATTTTTGTTGGTGAGCTTGAAAAACCAACTGGATTATTAGTGAATCCAAAAAACTAATAGTGTAAGGTTTTGGTCGTGCTCCTAAAAAAATTAATTTGATTTGTTTGTGAGCCTAGATAAATAAACACACTATAATCAAGGATAGATTATAGTAGAATTCTTAAAAAAAGCTTAGGCAGTGGACGTAGGAGTGGATTTCTCCAAACCACTATAAATCTCTTTGTCTTTATGGTGTGATTGCTTGGTTTACTTTCTTGCTTCACTTATTTGTTTTACATACTTATACTATCTCATTGCTTTTAATTCCACCACTATACATTGCATATTCACTACAAATATTCTAGTTAGTTTAATTTGGAGCACATACTTATTTAGAGATTTTAAATTTGACTAAAATTTTATAAGATCCAATTCACTCTCCCTCTTGGGTTGCTATCTTTGGGCAATAGAAATAATTGATTAATGAACCTATCCATAGATGCACATGGGTTGGCTAACCAAAGTTGGACTCATATGCAGTCTATGTGGATTCTAGTACCTACTAAAAAATTAAAGTAATTTTTTCAATTAGAGATAGAAGCTATCAATTCGAATAAAATAGTAGAAGAACCTTAAGACTAAAGTCCAAGTCTCTAGGCTTAAAATAATTCATATACTTAGGTCATTATTCTCTTTTCTCAAAATAAGGCTAAATATTTATTGTTCCAATCACTGTTAGACAGTGATGACTTATGGGATCCAACTTCAATAATTGGTATCAAAAGTTGAATTTGGTTCAGCAGTACAAATGGGTTTGTATTGGGGCTTCTAGGTCCAGTCAAAATAATTAGTGCAAAATTAATCCAAATCAGGCATAGTGCTTCTACTATTAGAAGCAGGATCATAGGATGAAGAATTATCTTGCTTTGCTTGACCATAACAGACTGAATAAGAGAAAGGAGCAAGAGTTACTTATGAAGGATGTTATATGATAACATCTTAGAATTTCTCTGTATGTAATTCTACTACTTGAGTATTAGATATCGGTGGTCTTATGCAATTTATTGCAAAGACTACAAGTAAGTGGAATATTTGAAAATGATGAGAAATATCTGATTATTGAAAATGAAAGTTCTATTCCAATCCTAGCTTTAGGAATTGTCAAGTTTATTTTTAAAAGATGTCATTTTGAGTGATTGACCCCATTGTCCATCATTTATGATAAATGTGATCTCTGTTGGCTTTTTGGTCAGAGATGGTTATCATTTATCAATAAAAAATATTATAATAATATATGGATAATAAAGAAATGATATTTAACATTTATACAGCCTGTTAAGTGTGATGTATACATTTAATAAACATCCAAGTTAGATTATGTCATCGATGCCTATCTTTGACATTATAGGCTTAATCATCTTGACAAGAATAGGATAAACGGATTAGCTTGAGAGGAAAACCTTGACATCAATGATTGTGAATTATTGATAGCCTATGAGTCTTGTCTTCTTGGAAAGATGACAAAGTCATCTTTTAATGAAAAAGATGAAGGAGCCGATAAAGTTCTAAGTCTTGTACATAGTAATGTATGTGGACCTATAGACTTAAGTGCCAAAGGAAGATAGTAATATTTTATTACCAACGATCTATCTGGGCATGGATGCGTCTGGCTTGAATCATTTGAAATGTTCAAATGATTCAATAATGAAATAGGAGAATAAACCAGAAATGGTATTGACACTCTTCAATCAGATCGAAGAGGTGAATACTTATCCAGTAAGTTTATGACATATCTAGGAGAGAATAGCATTCTCTCTTAGTGGATTTCTTTTCGAAACATAGAGTATCTGAAAGGAGAAGTTGAACTTTGTTAGACATGGTTCAACCCATGATAGGGTTCACTTGTTTGCCTATTTTAGGGTTGTGCTCTTATATGACTACTTGTTTTACTCTGAAAATTTACTAAGTAAATCTATTGTGGGGATTCCATATGGAATATGGATCGGGCATAGACCTAGACTCTCTCACCTTTGGGTTTGGGATTGATCGGCCTATGTCAAAGGTTTGCATACAGATAAACTTGGTGAAGGAAAATCCTGATTTTTCGGACCAGGTTCGTTCAGATCTGATCAGATCAAGAGATATATTTTAAACTTTTTTCTTTTTAATCTAGATTAAATCTGAGATATTTTAGATCTAATTCTTATTATTTTAATAATTAAAATAAAATTAGATAAATTAAATCAAATTTGATTTATCATGAAGTGGGTAATCCTATTACCCGATGATGATCCTGTGAGCAGCAAAAGGTTCTGGATCTAGCCACGCAAGTGCCTGGCCTCTACGAGTATCCACTTGGGCTAGATCTGGAGATCCTCTTCTTCTCTATCACATCTCCAAAAATTAGATCTGGATCTGATCTGGAGGATCTTCAAAACTCCTTTTGAAGATCAGCAGTTGTCTTTTGCAGCAGCGCAGCCTTCTAGCTTTTAGTCGCCTTTCTCTCATCTGGATTGCACCAACCAAGGTCCAAAACACTTCTAAACATGGAGAGGAGAGGGAGAAGGTGGGTTTGGCATGGAGGAAGAGGGCAGAGGTAGCCTTGGGGCATGGGATTTTAATTTTCCAATTATGATTTGAGTTGGGCGTAGCGTCTTATTTATAGACTGTCTGTGATCCAACTCCTCTTCTTCCCAACCAATCACAACTCTTTGTGAAATCAGATATAAATCTGATTGGTGGTAATAAAGTCCCCTGGATTCATCCTTAAAGGGCACCTAAGACTAATCAAAGTTGGTTCTTAGAAGAACTCTAATTGGAATCCAAAAAGAAGATGGAGTCCCTGTCCAATAGGGACTCCTGGGCGCCTCCAACTTGGGCACATGCCAAGGGTGGTGTGCGCCCTCCTCCTTGTCAGGTTCTAGTTGGGGGATAGGCCCCCACCAGCTCTCCAATAGGTGTGTGACATGTGGACAAAAGTCAAAGTATCAGTGGTCAACGTTTGACTAGTCAAAGGTTAACTTTTGACCAAAGTCAAAGGATGAGAAATGGTAGGTAATATCTTACAAAATAAGATAATCTTTTCTGACTTGGACAAGCTCCAGTCAGATAAAGTGAAGGCCTCTGATCGAGCACAAACTCCTTTGGCTCAGTCAGGATAACTATTTATGATAGTAAAAGAAGAACGTTAGGTTCAATCGAGTGCTAGCACGATTTTCTTGAACCTAATTGAATCTCATTCAGATCAATTGAACTGGATTAGTTCAATTGATGATCACCAGATTCAAACCCTTGTTTGTGTGATCCAGTTAGGTTTAGTTCTGTATGGTAATGGGATATGTCATGATCTCTATCATCGACATCATCGAAACTCCTTTCGATGGATCAGAACTCTTCTGATTCGAACAGCTAGAATGATCGATCATCTAAATCATTCTAATTGCTCCCAAAATCCACCAGTGACACCTAGCAGTATATGGTGGCAACCCATCAGAGCTGAATGCGAACCTCTTGGTGCAGCTACCTGTGTGATTAAGTTCTTCTATCTTGAGCCCCGATCAGATTAGGGTTAAGGTGAACTCGTCAAACCCTAGTTTCTATCATATGATGTAATCATTCGATTCAAGTCGATGTGAAAATCTAAATAGAAACTCTTTCTATTATTTCACTCTGCCATGGCCATGGGCTTTTGGACTTGATTCTCATGATCATCATAGGGCTGCTCCTCTACCACCGAGGTAGATAGATTCCATCTTGATGCAATCCAGTTCCTACAATGAACATGCTATAGCCAACATACACCTCAGGGTTTCGAATGGCTAGGAGACCGAGTAATGGTGTAGTCAAACTATAACACCCTCAAGGTGAACTGTCCGATGCACCTCAGGTCAAAGAACCAGACACACTACTGCAGCATCGAGTCAGTCATTGACGAGAAGGTAGACTTCCTAATGACTACTCGAGGTGGTCACGCTCAGTGCCCTCATTCTCTAACGAGTACCTGTACTCTCGCTCCGGTGTCTCCACACCGTAGACTCAAGACTCATCTACTAAAGAGAAGCGATTGTACACCAACCTTCCGGATCAATCACCATCCTCATGATGATCCTATGGTCGGGAGCATTTTATGAGTTAATAATGATTATTCATGTCTTAAATTTTCAACTCTTGAAAATATGAATTATCATTACCATTAACTCAAAGGATGTATCACAGACACTAAATACACATATGTGATAGAAAATAACCCATTTTATTGATTTATAGTCAAAATTATAATTTTGCCCCTAGAAGTGTATTACAAGTGTCAGCCAATTCTGGCTTCTAGGGCACATATATCTAACAATCTTCCACTTGATCCTAAAGCCAATTGGCTACAAGTCTAAGTCCCATCTTCTCAAGGTGGGCTTCGATCTTCTGCTGGCCCAATGGCTTTGTAAGTGGGTCTGCCACATTATCTGTGGAGTTGACTCTCTTGACCTCGACGTAATCCTTCTCGAGGTAATCGCGGATGAGGTGGTATCGCCGCTCAATGTGCTTGGATTTCTGGTGAGACCTCGGCTCCTTAGCAAGGGCTATGGCGCCATTATTGTCACAGTATAGAGGAATGGCATCTGATGGCATTACTCCAATTTCTGCAGCAAACTTCTTATACCAGAATGCTTCCTTTGCAGCCTCTGATGCAGCGATATATTCTGCTTCCATGGTGGAATCTGCTATCACTGTTTGCTTGGAACTCTTCCAGCTGACAGCACCACCATTGCACACAAACAGACTCCCAGATGTCGACTTTCGATCATCTACATCGGACATGAAATCCGAGTCTGTGTATCCCTGGACTTGGAGTTCTCCATTACCAAAGACCAACATCATATCCTTAGTTCTTCTCAAGTACTTAAGGATACATTTCACAGAAGTCCAGTGTTCTTCACCTGGATTTGACTGATATCTGCTTGTGACACTCACAGCATGGGCTATATCAGGTCGTGTACATAGCATGGCATACATGAGGCTCCCTATTGCAGAAGCATAAGGGATCTTGCTCATGCGTTCTATTTCCTCAGGTGTGCTAGGGCACATCTTCTTGGAAAGATGAATACCATGTCTGAAGGGTATTAATCCCCTCTTAGAGTTTTCCATACTAAACCTCTTTAGTACTTCCTCTATGTACATCTTCTGTGAAAGTCCTAGCATCCTATTCGGTCTATCCCTATAGACCTTAATTCCTAGAATAAAGGATGCTTCACCTAGGTCTTTCATGGAGAATTCCTTGGACAACCATATTTTGACTGTTGTCAACATGGGAATATCATTCCCAATAAGGAGGATGTCATCCACGTACAATACGAGGAAGACAACAGCGCTCCCACTGACCTTTTTGAAGAACACATGGTTCCTCTTCATTTTTGATGAAACCAAACATTTTGATCACATCATTGAAATGAGTGTTCCAGCTCCGAGATGCTTGCTTAAGTCCATATATGGACCTTTGCAGCTTGCAAACCTTGTGATCAGTATCACTGGATGTGAAACCTAGCGGCTGTTCCATATAGATATCTTCCTCAAGATATCCATTTAAGAATGCCGTTTTCACGTCCATTTGCCATATTTCATAATCGAAATAGGCTGCAACGGCAAGCAATGTGCGGATGGATTTTAGCATAGCCACTGGAAAAAGGTATCCTGATAGTCAATGCCTTCGCATTGACTATAACCTTTTGCCACTAGTCTAGCCTTGAATGTCTCCACATTCCCATCTGCACCAATCTTTCTCTTGAAGATCCATTTACACCCAATAGGTACTATACCTTCTGGTGGATCTACCAAGGTCCAGACTTGGTTTGAGTGCATCGAGTCAATTTCTGACTGCATTGCCTCTAGCCATTTCTCGGAGTCGATATCTGATATCGCCTCGTTGTAGGTTTTGGGATCATCACCATGAGCACCATTACCTACGAGGAACATTTTCTCTACTTCCTCTGAAATAATACCTAAGTATCTTTCAGGGGGATGGAAAACTCTTTCCGATCTACGAGGTGGAGGAGGTAGTGTTCTTATTGGCTCAACCTGATTTGGTTCCAATTGGTCCTTAGCTCGTTGTACTTGTGAGACTTTCTCATCAAGCTTAATCTGCTTTCCAATGCCGCTATCTTGAATAAACTATTTTTCAAGAAAGATGGCATGTCGACTCACAATCACATTGTGGTCTTCTGGAATGTAGAAATAGTATCCTAATGACTCTTTAGGATATCCTATGAATCGAGCTCTAAAGGACCTAAACTCTAACTTGTCCGCTTGTTGTCTTTTGACATGAGCCGGACAACCCCAAATTCTGAGATGACTCAGACTTGGTTTCTTACCGTGCCATATCTCATACGGTGTGGTAGGAACGGTTTTAGAGGGAACCCTATTCAGTAGATAAATTGAAGTTAACAATGAGTGTCCCCAAAGAAAATCAGGGAGGTCTGTGAAGCTCATCATGGATCGAACCATATCCAATAGAGTCCGATTTCTCCATTCTGAAACCCCGTTGAGTTGAGGTGTTCCTGGTGGAGTCCATTGAGAGACTATGCCATTTTCCTTGAGATAGTCTAGGAATTCTTGGCTAAGGTATTCACCTCCTCGATCTGATCGAAGAACCTTAATGGGTTTTTCAGTTTATTTTTCTACTTCATGTCTGAATTCTTTGAACTTTTCAAAAGCTTCAGACTTGTGTCTCATAAGATACACATACCCATACCTAGATAGATCATCGGTAAAGGTAATGAAGTAGACAAAATTGCCTCTAGCCGGCACATCAAATGGGCCGCACACATCAGTATGTACTAGGGCAAGGAGATCTGTGGCCCTCTCCCCATGTCCAACAAAAGGGAGTTTAGTCATTTTGCCTTGAAGACAAGATTCACAAGTTGGATATGACTCGAAAGTCAATGGACTCAATAGCCCATTTTTCTCCAATTTGTTGATCCTATCTTCTGCTATATGACCTAATCTCAGGTGCCATAGATATCTATCATTTGGACTATCCCTAGGTCATTTGGCATTCACGTTTTGCTCGATAGTTAGAATAGGTACATCAATATGTAGCTGATAAAGACCATTAATAAGAAAACCATTTGCAATTTTATTTCTTTCATAAAGAATGTTACAATGGTCCTTAAAGAAGGTAATCACATAGCCTTCTTGTGCTAAGCATGAAACAGAAATCAAATTCCTGCTAGCTGCAGGCACATAATAACAGTCTTTCAAAACTAAGTCTAAACCAGATGGTAATCGAAGAGGGTATGTTCCCACGGCTACTGCAGCAACTCTTGCTCCATTACCGATGCGTAGGATCATGTCTCCATCCCTCAGCCTCCTGCTATCCTCAAGACCCTGCATGGAAGTGCACAGATGAGCACTAGAACCAGAGTCAAGCACCCAACTGGATGCAGAAGAAACCATAAGGTTAGACTCAATAACGAGCATACCTCCAGAAGGACCTTCCTTCTTGTTCTTCAGGGTGGCCAGGTAAGTAGGGCAGTTCCGCTTCCAATGGCCGTCGCTGTTGCAATGGAAACACTTTCCTTTGACATCGGCCTTTTTCTTCGGCTCTGCCTTCTTCTTCTTTGATCCTTCCACCTTCTTGCTTTTTCACAGACTTCTTTTTCTTTCGATAAGACTTTCTTTTGGAAGAAGTCCGTTCCATAGCAAGAACTGAGCCTTTAGAACCTTTCATAGAAAGCTCAGCGGTGAACCAGCATATTCATTAATTCGGCCAAGGAATTTTGAAGTTTATGCATGTGGTAATTCATGATGAATTGCCCATATGCATCAGTCAAGGATTGCAGAATAATATCATTCTGCAGATCCAAGTCTAACTTCACACCGAGCTTCTCAAGCTCTTCCATGTCCTTGATCATCATCAGACAGTGATCTTGGACTGACTGCCCATCACGCATCTTAGCCTTAAAAAGTCATTTCGTGACTTGATATTTGGCTGCGCGACTCTGTTCACCAAACATCTCCTGCAGGTGAGCCAACATTTGGCGAGCAGTCCCGATATCTTCATGTTGGCGCTGGAGCTCATCAGACATCGAGCCCAACATGTAATATCTGGCCTTATTATCTTCGTCTATCCATTTTTCCAGAGACGCTCTCTGTTCAGTGGATGGACGGGCTGGTAAGGTGGGAGGGTCCTGGTCCAATACATGGGTTAACTTCTCAGAACCCAAAATATTTTGTAGTTCCTGAGCCAATCTTTATAATTGGGTCCAGGTCAGTCTATGTGTGTCCAGGATACGTGCCAATGGGTTGGACGCAGACATTTTTCTGTAGAGAGTCAAAGATTCTAGTTAGATACTGTAATTATGACTTGACCAATTTATTTAGAAATTTTATTTTTAAATAAATTAGCTCCCACTATTTTCTCGGATCCCTACACTCCCTCTGTAGAGATGCAAAAATCTCCATGATTAATGATTTCTAGTGGGTGGTGCGGTCTCACCAACTGACTCATCACCTCACCTAACAGTTATTGGTGATGGGTTAGCCAATGAGTGAACAACTCTTGTTCAATGATTCTCTAATCATGGTGCACCCAAACTTGGTCTCTAATTCATGAATCTCACCGTATCCGAAATATTGATCCACTCCTTAGTTAAGTCAGACCCACCATTTGCATAGACTGGATTCCTAATTGAGTCTCTCACCGTATCCAAAATATTGAGCCCAACTCATCCTCCAGCCCATAGCATCCAATGCCTAATAGACATGGTTGCATCTTTCCGGTGCAACTGAGCCACTGTATCCAGCCGAGAACAATCAACCCCGGGAAGGGCCCGCACATCTACAATGGTGGAAGACCTCAGACTTAATCTTTTCTTAGGGAGAATTGATTCAGGTCTCATTAAACTAGACTTGTCATAGTCATAACAATTATGACTAACCTAGTGGCATGGGTTAGCTCGGATTATTGACCACCTCAGATCAGAACTGTGTCAACAGATATGGCCAGGTAAGTGAGACCGGTGGAAGGAATATGCCATT
>QRFJ01007360.1:0-64213 GCA_006176705.1 Cocos nucifera | reverse complement strand
AGGTAGCTGCACCAAGAGGTTCGCATTCAGCTCTGATGGGTTGCCACCATATATACTGCTAGGTGTCACTGGTGGATTTTGGGAGCAATTAGAATGATTTAGATGATCGATCATTCTAGCTGTTCGAATCAGAAGAGTTCTGATCCATCGAAAGGAGTTTCGATGATGTCGATGATAGAGATCATGACATATCCCATTACCATACAGAACTGAACCTAACTGGGTCACACAAACAAGGGTTTGAATCTGGTGATCATCAATTGAACTGATCTAGTTCAATTGATCTGAATGAGATTCAATTAGGTTCAAGGAAAATCGTGCTAGCACTCGATTGAACCTAACGTTCTTCTTTTACTATCATAAATAAGTTGTCCTGACTGAGCCAAAGGAGTTTGTGCTCAATCAGAGGCCTTCATATGGTCTGACTGGAGGTTGTCCAAGTCAGAAAAGGTTGTCTTATTTTGTAAGACATTACCTGCCATTTTTGGTCACCTGCCATTTCTTGTTCTTTGACTTTGGTCAAAAGTCTACCTTTGACTGGTCAAAAACGTTGACCATTGACCACTTTGACTTTTGACCACATGTCATGCACCTATTGGAGAGCTTGGTGGGGGCCTGTCCCCCTGCCAGAACCTGGCAAGGAGAAGGGCGCACGCCACCCTGGCGTGTGCCCAAGTTGGAGGCGCCTAGGAGTCCTTGTTGGACAAGGACTCCATCTCCTTTTTGGATTCCAATTAGAGTTCTTCTAAGAACCAACTTTGACTGGTCTTAGGCACCCTCTAAGGAGGAATCCAGGGGTCTCTATTCCCAACCAATCAGATTTAGATCTGATTTCACAAAGGGTTGTGATTGGTTGGGAAGGAAGAGGAGTTGGATCACAGCTTAGTCTATAAATAAGACCCTGCGCCCAACCTCAATTCTAAGAATTGAATGAGAATTTCCCACGCCCCAAGGCTGCCTCTCCCCTCCTTCTCCATGCCAAAGTCACCTTCTCCCCTTGCTCTCCACGTCCAAAAGGAGTTTTGGATTTTTGGTTGGTGCGATTCAGATCAAAGAAAGGCGATCAAAAGCAAGAAGGCTGCGCTGCTGCAAAAGGACGACTGCAGATCTTCAAAAGAGTTTTGAAGATCCTCCAGATCAGATCCAGATCTAATTTTTGGAGGTGTGATAGAGAAGAAGAGGATCTCCAGATCCAACCCGAGTGGATACCGGTAGAGGCCAGGCGCTTGCGTGGCTAGATCCAGAACCTTCCGCTGCAATACAGGATCATCAACAGGGTAATAGGATTACCCAAATCAGGTAAATTAAATTTGATTTAATTTATCTTTATTTATTTTTATTTATTAAAATAATAAGAATCAGATCTGAAAATATCAAGATCTGATTAGATCAAGAGAAAAAAATTTTTGAAATATATCTCTTGATCTGATCAGATCTGAACGAACCTGGACCGGGAAATCAGGATTTCCCTTCAACTGGTATCAGAGCCATGGTTCTAAAAATTATTTAGATCTGATTTTAAATTTATTTTAATTAAAAATAAGTGATTTTAGATGTCACATGAGATGTGATCAGATCTAAAATCAGAAAAAATTAAAATTAAATGATTTGGATCTAAGATTAGAAGATATGCATGACTAGTTCTAGAATAGAATAGTTCTATAGAATAGTCTTGCATGTTTTTGATTTAATTTGATTAAATCATATTTTAGATCTTTTATTTACTATTTTTTGATATTATAATAGTGTTATAATAACATCTAAAAAATAGCAAATAAAAATTATTTAATTTTAAAATATCATATGAGATATGATTGATGCATGTCTAGACTAGTTGTAGAATAGTTCTACATAATTGTCTAGATTAGAATTTATTTTGATTAGATCAATTTAAATCTAATTTTTTTAGATTATTATGAGATAATTTAGATCTAAAAATATGCATGATTCGATACATGAGATGTATGCAAAATATGCCATGATTAGATCTAAATTTGTATATGAGATATATGATATAGATCTAAAACTGTTTTGTAGTATTTACATGTTCCTGATTAAGGCGTTCCTCTTGGCCGTCCGGTCATAAGAACGAAGAAGGGTTTAAAGGCCCTCTCTTCCCATTCGATGGGGTGTTCTTATGATGTGTAGGGGTGCTGCGTGTTCGTCCTTAATCAGAAATCCAAAACTTACTTTCTGCAAAACCCTAGATCCTGAAACCCTAGGATTTATTGTGCATATTTTGTTTATGAACCCTACTTAATTAAGAATTAAGTTTTATGGAATATTAATTAGGTCTAAAATTGAGAATTTCAGATCTAAGACATATTCATAATACTGGGTTCGGGCTTGGGTAGCTCAATTAGGTCTAAGCGGTTGATCAAACCGAATCAAGAGTTGGTTAGATGGGATCAACAATGCTTAAATTGACCAGCCTAATAGGATTAAGTCTGGGTCAAGATCGAGTCACGATCAAGCAAGACCTAATTAGGCTCAGAGGTTAGAGTCTGGATTGTAGGCTAACCCAATTGGTTCTGACTCAATAATTTGGTGTCTAAGGTAAGTTTGGCACATACGACCGACTGGTTTTTAATTGGAAGCTACTCGACCTGAATGCGTTCTTGTACGAGTTAATGGCATATTCCTTCCACCGGTCTCACTTACCTGGCCATATCTGTTGACACAGTTCTGATCTGAGGTGGTCAATAATCCGAGCTAACCCATGCCACTAGGTTAGTCATAATTGTTATGACTAAGCCAAGTCTAGTTTAATGAGACCTGAATCAATTCTCCCTAAGAAAAGATTAAGTCTGAGGTCTTCCACCATTGTAGACGTGCGGGCCCTTCCCGGGGTTGATTGTTCTCGGCTGGATACAGTGGCTCAGTTGCACCGGGAAGACGCAACCATGTCTATTAGGCATTGGATGCTATGGGCTGGAGGATGAGTTGGGCTCAATATTTCGGATACGGTGAGAGACTCAATTAGGAACCCAGTCTATGCAAATGGTGGGTCTGACTTAACTAAGGAGTGGATCAATATTTCGGATACGGTGAGATTCATGAATTAGAGACCAAGTTTGGGTGCACCATGATTAGAGAATCATTGAACAAGAGTTGTTCACTCATTGGCTAACCCATCACCAATAACTGTTAGGTGAGGTGATGAGTCAGTTGGTGAGACGCACCACCCACTAGAAATCATTAATCGTGGAGATTTTCGCATCTCTACAGAGGGAGTGTAGGGATCCGAGAAAATAGTGGAGCTAATTTGTTTAAAAATAAAATTCCTAAATAAATTGGTCAAGTCAAAATTACAGTATCTAACTAGAATCTTTGACTCTCTATAGGAAAATGTCTGCGTCCAACCCATTGGCACGTATCCTGGACACACATAGACTGACTGGACCCAATTATAAAGATTGGCTCAGGAACTACAAAATTATTTTGGGTTCAGAGAAGTTAACCCATGTTTTGGACCAGGACCCTCCCACCTTACCAGCCCGTCCATCCACTGAACAGAGAGCATCTCTGGAAAAATGGATAGACGAAGATAATAAGGCCAGATATTACATGTTGGGCTCGATGTCTGATGAGCTCCAGCGCCAACATGAGGATATCGGGACTGCTCGCCAAATGTTGGCTCACCTGCAGGAGATGTTTGGTGAACAGAGTCGCGCAGCCAAATATCAAGTCACGAAATGACTTTTTAAGGCTAAGATGCGTGATGGGCAGTCAGTCCAAGATCACTGTCTGACAATGATCAAGGACATGGAAGAGCTTGAGAAGCTCGGTGTGAAGTTGGACTTGGACCTGCAGAATGATATTATTCTGCAATCCTTGACTGATGCATATGGGCAATTCATCATGAATTACCACATGCATAAACTTCAGAATTCCTTGGCCGAATTAATGAATATGCTGGTTACCGCTGAGCTTTCTATGAAAGGTTCTAAAGGCTCAGTTCTTGCTATGGAATGGACTTCTTCCAAAAGAAAGTCTTATGGAAAGAAAAAGAAGTCTGTGAAAAAGCAAAAGATGGAAGGATCAAAGAAGAAGAAGGCAGAGCTGAAGAAAAAGGCCGATGGCAAAGGAAAGTATTTTCATTGCAACAGCGATGGCCATTGGAAGCAGAACTATCCTACTTACCTGGCCACCCTGAAGAACAAGAAGGAAGGTCCTTCTGGAGGTATGCTCATTATTTGAGCAAAATGTGAATGCCAAACGACCTAGGGATAGTCCAAATGATAGATATCTATGGCACCTGAGATTAGGTCATATAGCAGAAGATAGGATCAACAAATTGGAGAAAAATGGGCTATTGAGTCCATTGACTTTCGAGTCATATCCAACTTGTGAATCTTGTCTTCAAGGCAAAATGACTAAACTCCCTTTTGTAGGACATGGGGAAAGGGCCACAGATCTCCTTGCCCTAGTACATACTGATGTGTGCGGCCCATTTGATGTGCCGGCTAGAGGCAATTTTGTCTACTTCATTACCTTTACCGATGATCTATCTAGGTATGGGTATGTGTATCTTATGAGACATAAGTCTGAAGCTTTTGAAAAGTTCAAAGAATTCAGACATGAAGTAGAAAAACAAACAGAAAAATCCATTAAGGTTCTTCGATCAGATCGAGGAGGTGAATACCTTAGCCGAGAATTCCTAGACTATCTAAAGAAAAATGGCATAGTCTCTCAATGGACTCCACTAGGAACACCTCAACTCAATGGGATTTTCAGAATGGAGAAATCGGACTCTATTGGATATGGTTCGATCCATGATGAGCTTCACAGACCTCCCTGATTTTCTTTGGGGACACTCATTGTTAACTTCAATTCTATCTACTGAATAGGGTTCCTCTAAAACCGTTCCTACCACACCGTATGAGATATGGCACGGTAAGAAACCAAGTCTGAGTCATCTCAGAATTTGGGGTTGTCCGGCTCATGTCAAAAGACAACAAGCGGACAAGTTAGAGTTTAGGTCCTTCAGAGCTCGATTCATAGGATATCCTAAAGAGTCATTAGGATACTATTTCTACATTCCAGAAGACCACAATGTGATTGTGAGTCGACATGCCATCTTTCTTGAAAAATAGTTTATTCAAGATAGCGGCATTGGAAAGCAGATCAAGCTTGATGAGAAAGTCTCACAAGTACAACGAGCTAAGGACCAATTGGAACCAAATCAGGTTGAGCCAATAAGAACACTACCTCCTCCACCTCGTAGATCGAAAAGAGTTTTCCGTCCCCCTGAAAGATACTTAGGTATTATTTCAGAGAAAGTAGAGAAAATATTCCTCGTAGGTAATGGTGCTCATGGTGATGATCCCAAAACCTACAACGAGGCGATATCAGATATCGACTCCGAGAAATGGCTAGAGGCAATGCAGTCAGAAATTGACTCGATGCACTCAAACCAAGTCTGGACCTTGGTAGATCCACCAGAAGGTATAGTACCTATTGGGTGTAAATGGATCTTCAAGAGAAAGATTGGTGCAGATGGGAAATGTGGAGACATTCAAGGCTAGACTAGTGGCAAAAGGTTATAGTCAACGCGAAGGCATTGACTATCAGGATACCTTTTCCCCAGTGGCTATGCTAAAATCCATCCGCACATTGCTTGCCGTTGCAGCCTATTTCGATTATGAAATATGGCAAATGGACGTGAAAATGGCATTCTTAAATGGATATCTTGAGGAAGATATCTATATGGAAACAGCCGCTAGGTTTCACATCCAGTGATACTGATCACAAGGTTTGCAAGCTGCAAAGGTCCATATATGGACTTAAGCAAGCATCTCGGAGCTGGAACACTCGTTTCAATGATGTGATCAAAAAAGTTTGGTTTCATCAAAAATGAAGAGGAACCATGTGTTTTCAAAAAGGTCAGTGGGAGCGCTGTTGTCTTCCTCGTATTGTACGTGGATGACATCCTCCTTATTGGGAATGATATTCCCATGTTGACGACAGTCAAAATGTGGTTGTCCAAGGAATTCTCCATGAAAGACCTAGGTGAAGCATCCTTTATTCTAGGAATTAAGGTCTATAGGGATAGACCGAATAGGATGCTAGGACTTTCACAGAAGATGTACATAGAGGAAGTACTAAAGAGGTTTAGTATGGAAAACTCTAAGAGGGGATTAATACCCTTCAGACATGGTATTCATCTTTCCAAGAAGATGTGCCCTAGCACACCTGAGGAAATAGAACGCATGAGCAAGATCCCTTATGCTTCTGCAATAGGGAGCCTCATGTATGCCATGCTATGTACACGACCTGATATAGCCCATGCTGTGAGTGTCACAAGCAGATATCAGTCAAATCCAGGTGAAGAACACTGGACTTCTGTGAAATGTATCCTTAAGTACTTGAGAAGAACTAAGGATATGATGTTGGTCTTTGGTAATGGAGAACTCCAAGTCCAGGGATACACAGACTCGGATTTCATGTCCGATATAGATGATCGAAAGTCGACATCTGGAGTCTGTTTGTGTGCAATGGTGGTGCTGTCAGCTGGAAGAGTTCCAAGCAAACCGGTGATAGCAGATTCCACCATGGAAGCAGAATATATCGCTGCATCAGAGGCTGCGAAGGAAGCATTCTGGTACAAGAAGTTTGCTGCAGAAATTGGAGTAATGCCATCAGATGCCATTCCTCTATACTGCGACAACAATGGCGCCATAGCCCTTGCTAAGGAGCCGAGGTCTCACCAGAAATCCAAGCATATTGAGCGATGATACCACCTCATCCGCGATTACCTCGAGAAGGGTTACGTCAAGGTCAAGAGAGTCAACTCCACAGATAATGTGGCAGACCCACTTACAAAGCCGTTGGGCCAGCAGAAGATCGAAGCCCACCTTGAGAAGATGGGACTTAGACTTGTAGCCAATTGGCTTTAGGACAAGTGGGAGATTGTTAGATATATGTGCCCTAGAAGCCAGAATTGGCTGACACTTGTAATACACTTCTAGGGGCAAAATTATAATTTTGACTAATTAATAAAATGGGTTATTTTCTATCACATATGTGTATTTAGTGTCTGTGATACATCCTTTGAGTTAATGGTAATGATAATTCATATTTTCAAGAGTTGAAAATTTAAGACATGAATAATCATTATTAACTCATAAATTGCTCCCGACCATAGGATCATCACGAGGATGGTGATTGATCCGGAAGGTTGGTGTACAATCGCTTCTCTTTAGTAGATGAGTCTTGAGTCTACGGTGTGGAGACACCGGAGCGAGAGTACAGGTACTCATTAGAGAACGAGGGCACTGAGCGTGACCACCTCGAGTAGTCATTAGGGAGTCTACCTTCTCGTCAATGACTGACTCGATGCTGCAGTAGTGTGTCTGGTTCTTTGACCTGAGGTGCATCGGCAGTTCACCTTGAGGGTGTTATAGTTTGACTACACCATTACTCGGTCTCCTAGCCATATGGAACCCTGAGGTGTATGTTGGCTATAGCATGTTCATTGTAGGAACTGGATTGCATCAAGATGGAATCTATCTACCTCGGTGGTAGAGGAGCAGCCCTATGATGATCATGAGAATCAAGTCCAGAAGCCCATGGCCATGGCAGAGTGAAATAATAGAAAGAGTTTCTATTTAGATTTTCACATTGGACTCGAATCGAATGATTACATCATATGACAGAGACTAGGGTTTGACGAGTTCACCTTAACCCTAATCTGATCGGGGCTCAAGATAGAAGAACTTAATCACACAGGTAGCTGCACCAAGAGGTTCGCATTCAGCTCTGATGGGTTGCCACCATATACTGCTAGGTGTCACTGGTGGATTTTGGGAGCAATTAGAATGATTTAGATGATCGATCATTCTAGCTGTTCGAATCAGAAGAGTTCTGATCCATCGAAAGGAGTTTCGATGATGTCGATGATAGAGATCATGACATATCCCATTACCATACAGAACTGAACCTAACTGGGTCACACAAACAAGGGTTTGAATCTGGTGATCATCAATTGAACTGATCTAGTTCAATTGATCTGAATGAGATTCAATTAGGTTCAAGGAAAATCGTGCTAGCACTCGATTGAACCTAACGTTCTTCTTTTACTATCATAAATAAGTTGTCCTGACTGAGCCAAAGGAGTTTGTGCTCAATCAGAGGCCTTCATATGGTCTGACTGGAGGTTGTCCAAGTCAGAAATAGGTTGTCTTATTTTGTAAGACATTACCTGCCATTTTTGGTCACCTGCCATTTCTTGTTCTTTGACTTTGGTCAAAAGTCTACCTTTGACTGGTCAAACGTTGACCATTGACACTTTGACTTTTGACCACATGTCATGCACCTATTGGAGAGCTTGGTGGGGGCCTGTCCCCCTGCCAGAACCTGGCAAGGAGAGGGCGCACGCCAACCCTGGCGTGTGCCCAAGTTGGAGGCGCCTAGGAGTCCTTGTTGGACAAGGACTCCATCTCCTTTTTGGATTCCAATTAGAGTTCTTCTAAGAATCCAGTTTGACTGGTCTAAGGCACCCTCTAAGGAGGAATCCAGGGGACTCTATTCCCACCAATCAAATTTAGATCTGATTTC
The DNA here is from genome assembly GCA_006176705.1 of Cocos nucifera. Classification (NCBI taxonomy): domain Eukaryota; kingdom Viridiplantae; phylum Streptophyta; class Magnoliopsida; order Arecales; family Arecaceae; genus Cocos; species Cocos nucifera. The sequence goes on along the minus strand of QRFJ01007360.1, from coordinate 55,654 downwards.
ACAAAGGGTTGTGATTGGTTGGGAAGAAGAGGAGTTGGATCACAGCTAGTCTATAAATAAGACCCTGCGCCCAACTCAATTGATAAGAGATTGAGATAAGAGTTTCCCACGCCCCAAGGCTGCCTCTCCCCTCCTTCTCCATGCCAAACCACTCTTCTCCCCTTGCTCTCCACGTCCAAAAGGAGTTTTGGATTTTTGGTTGGTGCGATTCAGATCAAGAGAAAGGCGATCAAAAGCAAGAAGGCTGCGCTGCTGCAAAGGACGACTGCTGATCTTCAAAAGGAGTTTTGAAGATCCTCCAGATCTGATTTTTGGAGATGTGATAGAGAAGAAGAGGATCTCCAGATCCAGCCTGAGTGGATACCGGTAGAGGCCAGGCGCTTGCGTGGCTAGATCCAGAACCTTCCGCTGCATACAGGATCATCAATAGGGTAATAGGATTACCCAAATCAGGTAAATTAAATTTGATTTAATTTATCTTTATTTATTTTATTTATTAAAATAATATTAATCTAATCTGAAACATCCTAGATCTGATAATAGATCAAAGAAAAAATTTTTGAAATATATATCTTGATCTAATCAGATCTGAACGAATCTGGATCGAAAAATTAGGATTTTCCTTCAGTGCGCCCAAGTTTGAGGCACCCAGGAGTCCCTGTTGGATAGGGACTCCATCTTCTTTTTGGATTTCGAATAGACTCCTAAGAACCAACTTTGACTGGTCTTAGGTACCATCTAAGGATAAATCCAAGGGATTCTATTCTCACCAATCAGATTTCGATCTGATTTCACAAAGGGTTGTGATTGGTTGGGATGAAGAGGAGTTGGATCACGCTTAGTCTATAAATAAGACCCTGCGCCCAACTCAAAGACATGAATAATTCCCTACACCCAAGGTTGCCTCTCTCTTCTTCCTCCATGCCAAGTTCATCTTCTCCCTCGCCTCTCCACACCCAAAGAAGTTTGGGATCTCAGTTGGTGCAATCTAGGCAAGAGAAAGGCGACAGAAAGCTAGAAGGCTGTGCTGCTGCAAAGGACAACTGCTGATCTTCGAAAGCTATTTTAAAGATCCTGTAAATTAGATTCATCTGATTTTTTGAGATATGATAGCAAAGAAGAGGATCTCCAGATCTAGTCCAAGTGGATACTAGTAGAGGCCAGAAACTTGCATGGCTAGATCCAGAACCTTCCACTGCTTACAGGATCATCAATGGATAATAGGATTACCCTACATCAAGATAAATTAAATATGATTTAATTTATCTATATTTTATTTTAATTATTAAAATAATAAAATTAAATTTAAAATATTTCAAATTTAATTTAGATCAAAGAAAAAAATTTTTGAAATATATCTCTTGATCCAATCAAATCTGAATGAACCTGATCTGAAAAATTAGGATTTTTCTTCAACTGATATCAGAGCCAAGGTTCTAAAGTATTTAGATCTGATTTTAAATTTATTTTAATCAAAAAATAAGTAATTTTAGATGTCACATGAGATGTGATCAGATCTAAAATTAGAAAAATTAAAATTAAATAATTTGGATCTAAGATTAGAAAATATGCATGACTAGTTCTAAAATAGAATAGTTCTATAGAATAGTCTTGCATGTTTATAATTTAATTTGATTAAATTATATTTTAGATCTATTTATTTACTATTTTTTGATATTATAATTATTATAATAATATCTAAAAAATAGTAAAAAAAAATTATTTAATTTTAAACATCATATGAGATATGATTGATGCATGTCTAGACTAGTTGTAGAATAGTTCTACATAGTTGTCTAGATTAGAGTTTATTTTGATAAGATCAATTTAAATCTAATTTTTTAGATTATTATGAGATAATTTAGATCTGAAAATATGCATGATTCGATACATGAGATGTATGCAAAATATGCCATGATTAGATCTAATTTGTATATGAGATATATGATATAGATCTAAAACTATTTTTTAGTATTACATGTTCCTGATTAAGGCATTCCTCTTAGCCGTCCGGTCATAAGAATGAAGAAGGATTTAAAGGCCCTCTCCTCCCATCCGATGGGATGTTCTTATGACGTGTAGGGGTGCTGCACGTTCGTCCTTAATCCAGAAACCCAAAACTTACTTTCTACAAAATCCTAGATCTTGAAACCCTAGAATTTATTATGCATATTTTGTTTATGAACCCTACTTAATTAAAAATTAAGATTATGGAATATTAATTAGATCTAAAATTGAGAATTTTAGATCTAAGACATATTCATAATACTGGGTTTGGGCTTGGGTAGCTCAATTAGGTCTAAGCGGTTGATCAAACCGAATCAAGAGTTGGTTAGATGGGATCAACAATGCTTAAATTGACCAGCCTAATAGGATTAAGTCTGGGTCAAGATCGAGTCACGATCAAGCAAGACCTAATTAGGCTCAGAGGTTAGAGTCTGGATTGTAGGCTAACCCAATTGGTTCTGGCTCAACAATTTGGTGTCTAAGGTAAGTTTGGCACATACGATCGACTGATTTTTAATTGGAAGCTACTCGATCTGAATGCATTCTTGTACGAGTTAATGGCATATCCCTTCCACCGATCTCACTTACCTGGCCATATCTGTTGACTCAGTTCTGATTTGAGGTGGTCAATAATCCGAGCTAACCCATGCCACTAGGTTAGTCATAATTGTTATGACTATGACAAGTCTAGTTTAATGAGACCTGAATCAATTCTTCCTAAGAAAAGATTAAGTCTGAGGTCTTCCACCATTGTAGATGTGCGGACCCTTTTCGGGGTTGATTGTTCTCAACTGGATACAGTGGCTCAGTTGCACCGAAAAGATGCAACCATGTCTATTAGGCATTGGATGCTATGGGACTGGAGGATGAGTTGGGCTCAATATTTCAGATATGGTGAGAGACTCAATTAGAAATTCAGACTGTACAAATGGTGAGTCTGACTTAACTAAGGAGTGGATCAATATTTCGGATATGGTGAGATTCATGAATTAGAGATCAAGTTTGGATGCACCATGATTAGAGAATCATTAAACAAGAGTTGTTCACTCATTGGCTAACCCATCACTAATAACTGTTAGGTGAAGTGATGAGTCAATTGGTGAGACCGCACCACCCACTAGAAATCATCGCATCTCTATAGAGGGAGTGTAGGGATCCAAAAAAATAGTGGAAGCTAATTTGTTTGAAAATAAAATTCTAAAATAAATTGGTCAAGTCATAATTACAGTATCTAACTAGAATCTTTGACTCTCTATAGAAAAATATCTGCGTCCAACCCATTAGCATATATCCTGGACACACATAGACTGACCGGACCTAATTATAAAGATTGGCTCAGGAACTATAAAATTATTTTGGATTCTGAGAAGTTAACCCATGTATTGGACCAGGACCCTCCCACCTTACCAGCCCGCCCATCTGCTAAATAGAGAGCATCTCTGGAAAAATAGATAGACGAAAATAATAAGGCCAGATATTACATGTTGGGCTCGATGTCTGATGAGCTTCAGTGCCAACATAAAGATATCAGGACTGCTCGTCAAATGTTGGCTCACCTGCAAGAGATGTTTGGTGAACAAAGTCGCGCAGCCAAGTATCAAGTTACGAAATAACTTTTTAAGGCTAAGATGTAAGATGGGCAGTCAGTCCAAGATCACTATCTGATGATGATCAAGGACCTGAAAGAGCTTGAGAAGCTCGATGTGAAGTTAGACTTGGACCTGTAGAATGATGTTATTCAGCAATCCCTGACTGATGCATATGGGCAATTCATCATGAATTACCATATGCATAAACTTCAAAATTCTCTGACCGAATTAATGAACATGCCGGTCACCGCTGAGCTTTCTATGAAAGATTCTAAAGGCTCAGTTCTTGCTATGAAATTGACTTCTTCCAAATAAAAGTCTTTTGAAAAGAAAAAATAGTCTGCGAAAAAGTAGAAGGTGGAAGGAGGAAAGAAGAAGAAGGCAGAGCCGAAGAAGAAGGCCGCTGACAAAGAAAAGTGTTTCCATTGCAACAGCAACGGCCACTGGAAGCGGAACTACCCTACTTACCTGGCCATCCTGAAGAATAAGAAGGAAGGTCCTTCTGGAGGTATGCTCGTTATTGAGTCTAACCTTATGGTTTCTTCTGCATCCAGTTGGATGCTTGACTCTGGTTCTAGTGCTCATCTGTGCACTTCCATGCAGGGTCTTGAGGATAGCAGGAGGCTGAGGGATGGAGACATGATCCTACGCATCGAAAATGGAGCAAGAGTTGCTGCAGTGGCGGTGGGAAACATATCCTCTTCGATTACCATCTGGTTTAGACTTAGTTTTGAAAGACTGTTATTATGTGCCTGCAGCTAGCAGGAATTTGATTTCTGTTTCATGCTTAGCACTAGAAGGCTATGTGATTACCTTCTTTAAGGACCATTGTAACATTCTTTATGAAAGAAATAAAATTGCAAATGGTTTTCTTATTAACGGTCTTTATCAGCTACATATTGATGTATCTGTTCTAACTATCGAGCAAAACGTGAATGCCAAATGACCTAGGGATAGTCCAAATGATAGGTATCTATGGCACCTGAGATTAGGTCATATAGCAGAAGATAGGATCAACAAATTGGAGAAAAATGGGCTATTGAGTCCATTGACTTTCGAGTCATATCCAACTTATGAATCTTGTCTTCAAGGCAAAATGACTAAACTCCTTTTGTAGGACATGGGGAAAGGGCCACAGATCTCCTTGCCCTAGTACATACTGATGTGTGCGGCCCATTTGATGTGCCGGCTAGAGGCAATTTTGTCTACTTCATTACCTTTACCGATGATCTGTCTAGGTATGGGTATGTGTATCTTATGAGACACAAGTCTGAAGCTTTTGAAAAGTTCAAAGAATTCAGACATGAAGTAGAAAAACAAACTAAAAAACCCATTAAGGTTCTTCGATCAGATCGAGGAGGTGAATACCTTAGCCAAGAAAATTCCTAGACTATCTCAAGAAAAATGGCATAGTCTCTCAATGGACTCCACCAGGAACACCTCAACTCAATGGAGTTTCAGAATGGAGAAATCAGACTCTATTGGATATGGTCCGATCCATGATGAGCTTCACAGACCTTCCTTGATTTTCTTTGGGGACACTCATTGTTAACTTCAATTTATCTACTGAATAGGGTTCCCTCTAAAACCGTTCCTACCACACCGTATGAGATATGGCACGGTAAGAAACCAAGTCTGAGTCATCTCAGAATTTGGGGTTGTCCGGCTCATGTCAAAAGACAACAAGCGGATAAGTTAGAGTTTAGGTCCTTCAGAGCTTGATTCATAGGATATCCTAAAGAGTCATTAGGATACTATTTCTACATTCCTAGAAGACCACAATGTGATTGTGAGTCGACATGCCATCTTTCTTGAAAAATAGTTTATTCAAGATAGCGGCATTGGAAAGCAGATTAAGCTTGATGAGAAAGTCTCACAAGTACAATGAGCTAAGGACCAATTGAAACCAAATCAGGTTGAGCCAATAAGAACACTACCTCCTCCACCTCGTAGATCGGAAAGAGTTTTCCATCCTCCTGAAAGATACTTAGGTATTATTTCAGAGGAAAGTAGAGAAAATGTTCCTCGTAGGTAATGGTGCTCATGGTGATGATCCCAAAACCTACAATGAGGCGATATCAGATATCGACTCCGAGAAATGGCTAGAGGCAATGCAGTCAGAAATTGACTCGATGCACTCAAACCAAGTCTGGACCTTGGTAGATCCACCAGAAGGTATAGTACCTATTGGGTGTAAATGGATCTTCAAGAGAAAGATTGGTGCAGATGGAAATGTGGAGACATTCAAGGCTAGACTAGTGGCAAAAGGTTATAGTCAACGCGAAGGCATTGACTATCAGGATATCTTTTTCTCCTAGTGGCTATGCTAAAATCCATCCACACATTGCTTGCCATTGCAGCCTATTTTCGATTATGAAATATGGCAAATGGACGTGAAAATGGCGTTCTTAAATGGATATCTTGAGGAAGATATCTATATGGAACAGCCGCTAGGTTTCACATCCAGTGATACTGATCACAAGGTTTGCAAGCTGCAAAGGTCCATATATGGACTTAAGCAAGCATCTTGGAGCTGGAACACTCATTTCAATGATGTGATCAAAATATTTGGTTTCATCAAAAATGAAGAGAAATCGTGTGTCTTCAAAAAGGTCAGTGGGAGCACTGTTGTCTTCCTCGTATTGTACGTGGATGACATCCTCCTTATTGGAATGATATTCCCATGTTGATGACAGTCAAAATATGGTTGTCCAAGAAATTCTCCATGAAAGACCTAGGTGAAGCATCCTTTATTCTAGGAATTAAGGTCTATAGGGATAGACCGAATAGGATGCTAGGACTTTCACAGAAGATGTACATAGAGAAAGTACTAAAGAGGTTTAGTATGGAAAACTCTAAGAGGGGATTAATACCCTTCAGACATGGTATTCATCTTTCCAAGAAGATGTGCCCTAGCACACCTGAGGAAATAGAATGCATGAGCAAGATCCCTTATGCTTCTGCAATAGGGAGCCTCATGTATGCCATGCTATGTACACGACCTGATATAGCCCATGCTGTGAGTGTCACAAGCAGATATCAGTCAAATCCAGATGAAGAACACTGGACTTCTGTGAAATGTATCCTTAAGTACTTAAGAAGAACTAAGGATATGATGTTGGTCTTTGGTAACAGAGAACTCCAAGTCCAGGGATACACAGACTCAGATTTCATGTCCGATGTAGATGATCGAAAGTCGACATCTGGGAGTCTATTTGTGTGCAATGGTGGTGCTGTCAGCTGGAAGAGTTCCAAGCAAACCGTGATAGCAGATTCCACCATGGAAGCAGAATATATCGCTGCATCAGAGGCTACGAAGGAAGCATTCTGGTATAAGAAGTTTGCTGCAGAAATTGGAGTAATGCCATCAGATGCCATTCCTCTAGTACTGCGACAATAATGGCGCCATAGCCCTTGCTAAGGAGCCGAGGTCTCACCAAAAATTCAAGCACATTGAGCGGCGATACCACCTCATCCGTGATTATCTCGAGAAGGGTTACGTCGAGGTCAAGAGAGTCAACTCCAGTAGACAATGTGGCAGACCCACTTACAAAGCCATTGGGCCAACAAAAGATCGAAGCCCACCTTGAGAAGATGGGACTTAGACTTGTAGCCAATTGGCTTTAGGACAAATGGGAGATTGTTAGATATATGTGCCCTAGAAGCCAGAATTGGCTGACACTTGTAATACACTTCTAGGGGCAAAATTATAATTTTGACTATAATCAATAAAATGGATTATTTTCTATCACATATGTGTATTTAGTGTCTGTGATACATCCTTTGAGTTAATGGTAATGATAATTCATATTTTCAAGAGTTGAAAATTTAAGACATGAATAATCATTATTAACTCATAAAATGCTTCCGACCATAGGATCATCACGAGGATGGTGATTGATCCGGAAGGTTGGTGTACAATCGCTTCTCTTTAGTAGATGAGTCTTGAGTCTACGGTGTGGAGACACCGAGCGAGAGTACAGATACTCGTTAGAGAACGAGGGCACTGAGCGTGACCACCTCGAGTAGTCATTAGGAAGTCTACCTTCTCGTCAATGACTGACTCGATGCTGCAGTGGTGTGTCTGGTTCTTTGACCTGAGGTGCATCGACAGTTCACCTTGAGGGTGTTATAGTTTGACTACACCATAACTCGGTCTCCTAGCCATTCGAACCCTGAGGTGTATGTTGGCTATAGCATGTTCATTGTAGGAACTGGATTGCATCAAGATGGAATCTATCTACCTCGGTGGTAGAGGAGCAGCCCTATGATGATCATGAGAATCAAGTCCAGAAGCCCATGGCCATGGCAGAGTGAAATAATAGAAAGAGTTTCTATTTAGATTTTCACATCGGACTTGAATCGAATGATTACATCATATGACAGAAACTAGGGTTTGACGAGTTCACCTTAACCCTAATCTGATCGGGGCTCAAGATAGAAGAACTTAATCACATAGGTAGCTGCACCAAGAGGTTCGCATTCAGCTCTGATGGGTTGCCACCATATACTGCTAGGTGTCACTGGTGGATTTTGGGAGCAATTAGAATGATTTAGATGATCGATCATTCTAGCTGTTCGAATCAGAAGAGTTCTGATCCATCGAAAGGAGTTTCGATGATGTCGATGATAGAGATCATGACATATCCCATTACCATACAGAACTGAACCTAACTGGGTCACACAAACAAGGGTTTGAATCTGGTGATCATCAATTGAACTGATCCAGTTCAATTGATCTGAATGAGATTCAATTAGGTTCAAGAAAATCGTGCTAGCACTCGATTGAACCTAACGTTCTTCTTTTACTATCATAAATAGTTGTCCTGACTGAGCCAAAGGAGTTTGTGCTCGATCAGAGGCCTTCACTTGGTCTGACTGGAGCCTGTCTAGGTCAGAAAAGGGTTGTCTTATTTTGTAAGATAATACCTACCATTTTTGGTCACCTGCCATTTCTCGTCCTTTGACTTTGGTCAAAAGTTGACCTTTGACTGGTCAAATATTGACCATTGATACTTTGACTTCTGTCCATGTGTCATGCACCTATTGGAGAGCTGGTGGGGGCTTGTCCCCCTGCCAGAAGCTGGCAAGGAGGAGGGCGCACGCCAAGGGTGGCGTGCGCCCAAGTTTGAGGCACCCAGGAGTCCCTATTGGATAGGGACTCCATCTCCTTTTTGGATTTTAAATAGACTCCTCCTAAGAACCAACTTTGACTGTCTTAGGCACCATCTAAGGATGAATCCAAGGGACTCTATTCCCACCAATCAGATTTAGATCTGATTTCACAAAGGGTTGTGATTGGTTGGGAAGAAGAGGAGTTGGATCACGCATAGTCTATAAATAAGACCCTGCACCCAACTCAAAGACATGAATAATTCCCATGCCCCAAGGCTGCCTCTCTCTTCCTCCTCCATGCCAAGTTCATCTTCTCCCTCTCCTCTCCATGCCCAAAGAAGTTTGGGATCTCAGTTGGTGCAATCTAGGCGAGAGAAAGGCGACAGAAAGCTAGAAGGCTGCGCTGCTGCAAAGGACAACTGCTGATCTTCGAAAGCTATTTTGAAGATCCTCCAAATCAGATTCAGATCTGATTTTTGAAGATGTGATAGAGAAGAAGATGATCTCTAGATCCAGTCTGAGTGGATATCAGTAGAGGCCAGGCACTTGCGTGGCTAGATCCAAAACCTTCCGCTGCTTATAGGATCATCAACGGATAATAGGACTACCCTACATCAAGATAAATTAAATATGATTTAATTTATCTATATTTTATTTTAATTATTAAAATAATAGAATCAGATTTGAGCATCTCAGATCTGATTTGGATCAAAGAAAAAATTTTTTAAAATATATCTCTTGATCCAATCAAATCTGAACGAACCTGGTATGAAAAATCAGGATTTTCCTTTAGGATCCTGGTCCAATACATGGGTTAACCTCTCGGAACCCAAAATGATTTTGTAGTTCCTGAGCCAATCTTTATAATTGGGTTCGGTCAGTCTATATGTGTTCAGGATACGTGCTAATGGGTTGGACACAGATATTTTTCTGTAGAGAGTCAAAGATTCTAGTAAGATACTGTAATTATAACTTGACCAATTTATTTAGAGATTTTGTTTTTAAATAAATTAGCTCTTACTATTTTCTCGGATCCCTACACTCCCTCTGTAGAGATGCAAAAATCTCTATGATTAATGATTTCTAGTAGGTAGTGCGATCTCACCAACTGACTCATCACCTCACCTAATAGTTATTGATGATGGGTTTGCCAATGAGTGAACAACTCTTGTTCAATGATTCTCTAATCATGGTGCACCCAAACTTGATCTCTAATTCATGAATCTCACCATATCCAAAATATTGATCCACTCCTTAGTTAAGTCAGATCCACCATTTGCACAGACTGGATTCCTAATTGAGTCTCTCACCATATCCAAAATATTGAGCCCAACTCATCCTCCAGTCTATAACATTCAATGCCTAATAAACATGATTGCATCTTTTCAGTGCAACTGAGCCACTGTATCCAACCAAGAATAATCAACCCCAAAAAGGGCTTGCACATCTACAATGGTGGAAGACCTCAGATTAATCTTTTCTTAAGAAGAATTGATTCAGATCTCATTAAACTAGACTTGTCATAGTCATAACAATTATGACTAACCTAGTGGCATGGGTTAGCTCGGATTATTGACCACCTCAAATCAGAACTGAGTCAACAGATATGGATAGGTAAGTGAGATTGGTGGAAGTGATATGCCATTAACTTGTACAAGAATGCATTCAGGTCGAGTAGCTCTTAATTAAAAAACAGTCGGTCGTATGTGCCAAACTTACCTTAGACACCAAATTATTAAGTCAGAACCAATTGGGTTAGCCTACAATCCAGACTCTAACCTCTGAGCCTAATTAGGTCTTGCTTGATCGTGACTCGATCTTGACCCAGACTTAATCCTATTAGGCTGGTCAATTTAAGCATTGTTGATCCCATCTAACCAACTCTTGATTCGGTTTGATCAACCGCTTAGACCTAATTGAGCTACCCAAGCCCGAACCCAGTATTATGAATATGTCTTAGATCTAAAATTTTCAATTTTAGACCTAATTAATATTCCATAATCTTAATTTTTAATTAAGTAGGGTTCATAAATAAAATATGCACAATAAATCCTAGGGTTTCAGGATCTAGGGTTTTGCAGAAAGTAAGTTTTGGATTTCTGATTAAGGACGAATGTGCAGCACCCCTACACGTCATAAGAACACCCCATCAGATGGAAGGAGAGGAGCCTTTAAATCCTTCTTCGTTCTTATGATCGGACGGCCTAAGAGGAATGCCTAAATCAGGAACATGTAATACTACAAAACAGTTTTTAGATCTATATCATATATCTCATATACAAATTAGATCTAATCATGGCATATTTTGCATACATCTCATGTATCAAATCATGCATATTTTCAGATCTAAATTATCTCATAATAATCTAAAAAATTAGATTTAAATTGATCTTATCAAAATAAATTCTAATCTAGATAACTATGTAGAACTATTCTACAACTAGTCTAGACATGCATCAATCATATCTCATATGATGTTTAAAATTAAATAATTTTTATTTACTATTTTTTAGATGTTATTATAATAATTATAATATCAAAAAATAGTAAATAAATAGATCTAAAATATGATTTAATCAAATTAAATTAAAAACATGCAAGACTATTCTATAGAACTATTCTATTTTAGAACTAGTCATGCATATTTTCTAATCTTAGATCCAAATCATTTAATTTTAATTTTTTCTAATTTCAGATCTGATCACATCTCATGTGACATCTGAAATCACTTATTTTTTAATTAAAATAAATTTAAAATCAGATCTAAACACTTTTAGAACCTTGGCTCTGATACCAGTTGAAGGAAAATCCTGATTTCTCGGACCAGGTTCGTTCAGATCTGATCGGATCAAGAGATATATTTTAAAAAATTTTCTTTTTGATCTAAATTAGATCTAAAATATTTTAGATCTAATTTTTATTATTTTAATAATTAAAATAAAATATAGATAAATTAAATCAAATTTAATTTACCTTGATGTGGGTAATCCTATTACCCGTTGATGATCCTGTAAGCAGCGGAAGGTTCTGGATCTAGCCACGCAAGTGCCTGGCCTCTACCGGTATCCACTCGGGATTGGATCTGGAGATCCTCTTCTTCTCTATCATGTCTCCAAAAATTAGATCTGAATCTGATTTGGAGGATCTTCAAAATACCTTTCGAAGATCAGCAGTTGTCCTTTGCAGCAGCGCAGCCTTCTAGCTTTCTGTCGCCTTTCTCTCATCTGGATTGCACCAACTAAGATCCCAAACTCCTTTTGGATGTGGAGAGGAGAGGGAGAAGATGAACTTGGCATGCAGGAGGAAGAGAGAGGTTGCCTTGGGGCATTGTGAATTCAATTCACTTCATTATTCTTTGAGTTGGGTGCAGGGTCTTATTTATAGACTATGCGTGATCCAACTCCTCTTCTTCCCAACCAATCACAACCCTTTGTGAAATCAGATCTAAATCTGATTGGTGGAAATAGAGTCCCTTGGATTCCTCCTTAGATGGTGCCTAAGACCAGTCAAACTTGGTTCTTAGGAGAAGTCTAATCGGAATCCAAAAAGGAGATGGAGTCCCTATCCAACAGGGACTCCTGGGCGCCTCCAGCTTGGGCACACGCCAAGGGTGGCGTGCGCCCTCCTCCTTGCCAGGTTCTGGATAGGGGGACAAGCCCCCACCAAGCTCTCCAATAGGTGCATGACATGTGGACAAGAAGTCAAAGTGTCAATGGTCAATATTTGACCAGTCAAAGGTCAACTTTTGACCAAAGTCAAAGGATGAGAAATGGCAGGTGACCAAAAATGGCAGGTATTGTCTTACAAAATAAGACAACCCTTTTCTGACCTGGACAGGCTCCAGTCAGACCAAGTGAAGGCCTCTGATCGAGCACAAACTCCTTTGGCTCAGTCAGGACAACTATTTATGATAGTAAAAGAAGAACGTTAGGTTCAATCGAGTGCTAGCATGATTTTCTTGAACCTAATTGAATCTCATTCAGATCAATTGAACTAGATCAGTTCAATTGATGATCACCAGATTCAAACCCTTATTTGTGTGACCCAGTTAGGTTCAGTTCTGTATGGTAATGGGATATGTCATGATCTCTATCATCGACATCATCGAAACTCCTTTCGATGGATCAGAACTCTTCTGATTCGAACAGCTAGAATGATCGATCATCTAAATCATTCTAATTGCTCCCAAAATCCACCAGTGACACCTAGCAGTATATGGTGGCAACCCATCAGAGCTGAATGTGAACCTCTTAGTATAGCTACCTGTGTGATTAAGTTCTTCTATCTTGAGCCTCCGATCAGATTAGGGTTAAGGTGAACTCGTCAAACCCTAGTTTCTGTCATATGATGTAATCATTCGATTCAAGTCCGATGTGAAAACTTAAATAGAAACTCTTTCTATTATTTCACTCTGCCATGGCCATGGGCTTCTGGACTTGATTCTCATGATCATCATAGGGCTGCTCCTCTACCACCGAGGTAGATAGATTCCATCTTGATGCAATCCAGTTCCTACAATGAACATGCTATAGCCAACATACACCTCAGGATTCCAAATGGCTAGGAGACCGAGTTATGGTGTAGTCAAACTATAACACCCTCAAGGTGAACTACCGATGCACCTCAGGTCAAAGAACCAGATACACCACTACAGCATCGAGTCAAGTCATTGACGAGAAGGTAGACTTCCTAATGACTACTCGAGGTGGTCACGCTCAGTGCCCTCATTCTCTAACGAGTATCTGTATTCTCGCTCCAATGTCTCCACACCATAGACTCAAGACTCATCTACTAAAGAGAAGCGATTGTACACCAACCTTCCGGATCAATCACCATCCTCATGATGATCCTATAGTCAGAAGCATTTTTTGAGTTAATAATGATTATTCATGTCTTAAATTTTTAACTCTTAAAAAGATGAATTATCATTACTATTAACTCAAAAGATGTATCATAGACACTAAATACGCATATGTGATAGAAAATAATCCATTTTATTGATTATAGTCAAAATTATAATTTTGCCCCTAGAAGTGTATTACAAGTATCAGCCAATTCTGACTTCTAGGACACATATATCTAACATTAGGGACAATGAAAATAAAGTTGGGGGGAGAGATTAATTAAATTAATCAAGTCCTCAAGTATGACCATATCAGTTTTGTGTACCAAATTTTATCTTAATTTGAATTAAATTGGACATTCTAATTGATGAATGATTAACGGTTTAGATAATTTTAGAAATATTAAGGGATAAATTATTAAAGAAGCCCAATAAATGGTAGGGTTTAGACCAAAAAATTCTAGAGTGATTCCGAAACCTCTTCATACTGATCTTAATAAAGAATCTACTTCATGAGAGCTGAATAGAAAGATTGAAGTATACAAAAGTTTTTTTTAGTATCAAAAGAGAGAGAGAAGATTTTAGCATTGTCTCACTGAGTAACTGGGCCATTTTGCCTAAGTAAGCATTGTGGTTCGCGTCAAAAGATGGGGATGCAAGAAATTGAGTATATAACTATATCCTTTTCTTGACTTGAGTCAATAAGTCCGAGGAGTGTTCTACACCTAATGCCCTAAAACCAACTGGTTTGGGAGTCATTGGCTGAAAACTTGCTACAAAGGTCAGCAAGAAAGTATATAAAAAAAAAAAGAGAAAGAGATAGAAGATAATAAAGGAGATTAAATTGTAAGAAGATAATAAACTCTGCTCACATCAAGTTAGAGGATTTAAAGAATAGAGTAGAAAGTTGGTAAAAGAAGATCTCTAAAAATTTCTATAGACTTCACCCGACCACTGAATGGGTAGAATTGATAATCTGATGAAGTATATCTTTGATGGTCTAGCTGAATATCAACTAACTTTAGAATTGCCTAACATAACTTTTCAAGGACAAGTCGGTATCCATTGCTGATTTATCTATTTTACTCGAGGACGAGTAAAATTCAAATTAGGTGTGATCAATACATTAATTATGCTACAGGAAGTATTATATCGGTGCCATTTAATCTCTATCATTTTATATTTTTAAAAAATTATTAAGTATAAAGGTTTAATTATAGATCAACTATATGATCAAGTCTGAGCTCGAATCTAAGTTGATTAGGTGGATATCCAAATTTTAAGACCCCAACACCTATTGGACCAAGCAGATAATGCAAGATGGGTTGTGGCATTATGAAAATAATAGATGGTACATAAGCTTTAAATGTGTATGGTTTTTAGTGCACAACCCTCTCATCTGGTTCATATGATAAAAAAATGATTGGCGCCCATGTGGTTTGATGTTGAGAAGTTAAATAAGAGAAAGTGTCCATGGCTTATGTTGGTATGTGAGTTAGCATGGCGCGTGGCTTTTTGGTGTTTGGATCAAGCACTGGTAAGCACGAAAATTGGATGTGGGAGCTGGAGATTTAAATTAGATGCAGACGCTGATAGAGGCTAACAGAAAAAGGCATCCATGCGGCTTATATGCGAGTTGGAATCGGCAACGAAGATGTTGTAAAGAACAGATGCGGAAACTACGAAACAGAAGCATTTACACGAATCGAATACGGCTTGGAGATTTATTTAAAAAAGGGGAATGACAAGAGCAAAGGAGAGATACATGCGTGGGATGCCAATATTCTCCATCTTTTCTCCAACATTCCTCTAGTCATTCCATCTGGCACATCATTCATTACACATCAGCCTCTTCCATCTCCAACCATCCAAATAATCCATCTCCTCAACCCCAAGATGTCAATGCGTAAGAGTATTATGAAAGGCTAGACTCCTCTAACCTAGAAAGATGATGAAGCCTGCAACTTAGATTTATTTTCTTTCTCTTATATTTATTTTTCATGTAATAAAATAAAAAAATTATTTTATGCTTCATTGTTATTAGGCATTCTTTCTTATTTTTTAGAGATTTGGATTTGGCGTATACGGCTTATATTCTTTACAGACATGCCATAATCTACAGATACAGATACGATGCATGCTAGAAGAGATAGATCGTTATATTTGAAGTTCAAATCTTTAATTTATGGTTAAGTTACAGTAATCTATACTCAGGATGGACGAGCCATAATCCAAGGATACGGTTCGTGTCTATCCAAGGTAAGTTACGTTATCCTTTAATTATAAATTTGATCATTACAACATAAAAATAAAAAAATAGAATCTGTTTTACATGGTGGATTCTTAATTTTTTAGACTTCTTGCCTATTCAATTTTTTTCATAAATTTAAAATTAAAATTATTATTTTCTTAGTAATTAATTAAAATCAATCTTCTCTTTTTCTTCTATTATAAATAATTGTCCGAGATCCCTGTGGATACGATCCCGATCACTCTAGCTACATAGTAAGTTAAAATTGGATTTATTTTTGGTACCTTATCGATGCACATCAAGCCATTTTTCATTCTGAGCTAGTACAATCCAACTTCGAGGACTTCTTCACTAGTATCATTTCCTAATGTGACATACTGTGTCCCTATTGGCACCCAGCAATAATCCATGAATCTCTCTTTGTCAGCACTTATGTGCCTCGTTGCTCCTGTATCAATAATCCACTCAAGACGTGAGTATGCAACTAATGCATGTAAGCATACCAAAATACAAGGAGAGTTAGGAAAGGAGGTTACCTTCCTCGGCTTAAGACAATCCTGAGCGAAGTGTCCTTTTCTTTGATAATTATAGCACTTGAGTTTGGATATATCCTTCTTTTTACGTGAGCCCTTCTTGACTTTCTTAATCTATCCTTTCTTGGGTGTAGGGCTTTTAGCCTTAGATCTTTACTTTCTATGTCTAGGCTTGAAGCTCTCATGCTTCTCAGCCTGAGCTACATAAGCTATTATACGGTTGGCCTCAATGCACTCTACCTCTAGCTCCAAGTGACATGAGATATCATGCATCAAAAGTCTTGACATTTTCACTATACATCATAAGAAGCTTCATTTGGATCCACTCAAGGTATGGCAAGGATCTGATCACTCCCAACACTTGCTGATCACCAGTGAGGGTGATACCTACAGTCTGAAGGTCTCGAATGAGAGAACCCATCTTCCTAAGATCCTGAGCCATGCCAAAGCACGGAACTTTGTTGCAGATGTTTGTCTGAATGTAATCTTCAGATTTTCCTATATTTTCTTCATAGTTTTGCAGGACTCGAACTGGCCTATGAGGTCACTCTGCATGCTGACAAGCATTGCAAAGCGAGTATGACAATCCCTCTCGAGCCACTTATCATATGCCTTCTAGGATGCAAGGAAAACATCATCCCCTTATGGTGGAAGTATGGTAGTATGCAAAGTATTCCATACCTTCTCCATCTGCAAAAGGTATTGGACATGTGTTTTCCAAGTGGCATAATTAGTACCATCCAATTTCTTAGTTTTTACAAAATTAGCGACAACAGAAATAGTAGCCATATCACTACAATATAAGGGATTAAAGATATTCAGCACACGTGTTCAACAATAACAATAAAATTAAAGTTTTAAATCAATACATTTTGGAATCGATAAATCGCTAGACTTCAAAGTCATCATCCATCATGCATAATCTCATACTTTTATTCAATTATTTTTGTGGAATAAATCTATACATCTCGAATATCACATGATGTAGTCCTACAAAAGAGCCTACATAAAATAAATAATTGATAAATAATTATAGCATAAATTTATAAATTTATCAAATTAATTTTCATGTAAATTTGAGTATAATAGATTAGTTAAGGATATTTTAATATGCACAAAATAAGCTTTGGATATTTTTTTTAATTTATTAAATAAAAAAATTGGCTAAAGGTTCATATTCAATAATAATTATTATTAATTATAATAATACGGGATTAACCTGAGGATAAAAATGAAAATGCGGCGCCTGAAAAGGGTCGAACAGCTCCAATCGGTTTCTCATCACGCTTCCGCAGAGACGTGTGGAGCTTCGGCTTGAAAGATGTATGCCCGAATCACATTTATTCACTTGATCCAATGCAATCGGATCAAAAATGAGGCCCACGGTCCTTAGGCTCAACTTTTTAATTTTCAAAACTTTTATTAGCATCTCCCGTGACACGTACGGAAATAACATGTGGGCTTTTATTAAACAAATAGTTTAGGACTTTGTTTTCAGTTTCAAACTTGTCACTGGTATCTCCCGTGATAGGTACGGGATTATTAAATAAATGGTTTAGCCCCTATTTTCAAATGCATGTCACACGCTAACTACAGGAGACATGCTAATTAACAGCAGCAGTAACTAATTTTTTTTTTGTGTTTATCGATTCGGTTACACAACCACCGCATGTGGTGCGAGTGGGATGAATAGTTTTTGTTGGTGCAGATTTCCGTCGCCGTCGGAGGTCACCACAATCGAGGCCGCTGGGCGCCGCCGGGGACCTGCGAAACGAAGTCCCGTCCGGAACCGGTGGGGGTGGTGGCTCCGGCAGGACCCTCCGACGGTCAAGTTAGTTTCCGACCAACAGTAATGGAGTGCCCGGAATGGGTTCCGGAGCTTAGAGATATGGAGGAGAGCTTAGAGAGTCAAGAGTTCAGAGAGCTTAGCCTTAGTATGTCGGGAGGGGTCCTTTTATAGCGGAGCTTAGTTGATGGTGACGGCTGTGCCGTCTGGCAGAGAGTCGTCGGGCAGCATGGAGCTTGGTACGGAGAGGAAGGCGTCGTCCGGTAGATCGTGGGAGCCGTACTGGCGAGCCGTGGGCCGCATGGAGTCCGGTACGGAGAGGAAGGCGTCGTCCGGTAGATCGTGGGAGCCATACCGGCGAGCCGTGGGCCGCATGGAGTCCGGTACGGAGAGGAAGGCGTCGTCCGGTAGGTCGTGGGAGCCATACCGGCGAGCAGTCGGCCGCATGGAGTCCGGTACGGAAAGGAAGGCGCCGTCCGATCTTGCTGCAGGCGACGGTTCATCCAACGGAGTTCGGACTTGTAACAGAGTTCGGCCGAAGGGGAAGCTGGGGGAGTTCGTCTGACTGAAGGGTCGGCCATCTGTAGAGTTCGGCCGCTGAGAGGCCCGGAGAAGCTCGGCTGGCCAATTGAAGGACTTCGGTTGCTAGTTGGTTCGGCCAGGGCTCGCTGAGGAGTTCGGTCGCCTAGGGTCGGTCCGAAGGAGTTCGGCTGCGTGGGCTCGCCTGGGATCGGCCCGAAGGAGTTCGGCTGCACGGACTCGCCTGGAGTCGGTCCGAAGGAGTTCGGCCGTGGAAAGTCCGAAGGAGTTCGGCCGTGGGGTTCGAAGGAGTTCGGCCGTGGGGTCCGAAGGAGTTCGGCTGCATGGGCTCGCCTGGGATCGGTCCGAAGGAGTTCGGCCGTGGGGTCCGAATGGGTTCGGGCTCGTAGGAGAGTTCGGCTGAAGGGAAAACCCGGGAGGAGCTCGGATGGCCGAACGGGCGTCTGGGAGGAGTCCGTCTCCTGAAGAAGTCCAGCCGCTTGGAGTCCAAGGAGCTCGGCCGTCAGGAAGTTCGGCTGGCGGTGGGAGTTCGCCCTCTAAGCAGTTCGGCCGAGACCTTGGTGCAGGGGAGTTCGGCCTCTAAGCAGTTCGGCCGTCTTAGGGGCTCGGCCTGGCGCCTGGCGCTGAGTCGACTTCAAGAAGCTGAACAAAACCTGCCCAAAGGACAGCTACCCCCTACCGAGGATCGATCAGCTGGTGGATGCAACCTCGGGCCACGAGCTCCTTACTTTTATGGACGCGTTTTCTGGTTATAACCAGATACGCATGGCGCCCGAGGATGAAGAAAAGACCACCTTTATTACTGGCCGAGGTCTCTATTGTTACAGGGTCATGCCTTTCGGACTCAAGAATGCAGGAGCCACTTACCAGCGCTTGGTCAACAAGGTCTTCAAGGGGCAGATCGGCCGCAACATGGAGGTGTACGTGGACGACATGCTGGTCAAAAGCCGAGCCTCGACAGACCACCTCGCCGACCTTGAAGAAACTTTCGGTGCGCTTAGGAGGCACAAGATGAAGTTGAACCCGACCAAATGCGCCTTCGGCGTGACCTCCGGAAAATTTTTAGGATTCATGGTGTCGAAACGCGGAATCGAGGCAAATCCCGAGAAAATCCGAGCCATCCAGGAGATGACTGCCCCGAAAACAATTAAGGAAGTTCAGCGCCTGGCTGGGAAGGTGGCGTCCTTGAACCGCTTTGTCTCAAGGTCGGCCGAGCGGTGCCTGCCTTTCTTCCAGGTCCTCAGGCGATCGAAAGATTTTTGCTGGACAGCGGAGTGCAAACAGGCATTCGAAGAGCTTAAAAACTACCTCGGCGCGCCTCCACTGCTGGCAAAGCCCGAACCTGGAGAAGGGCTGCTCCTATACCTAGCTGTCTCTCCAATGGCCCTGGCGGCTGTCCTGGTCAGGGAAGATGCGAAGGCGCAGCAACCAGTCTATTACGTGAGCCGGGCCTTGAGGGACGCGGAAACCAGGTACTCCAAGTTAGAAAAACTAATTTACTGTCTTCTGATCGCAGCCAGGAAGCTCCGACCTTACTTTCAGGAGCATACCATCACGGTCCTCACGGACCAACCATTAAGAGCCGTCCTCCACCGCGCAGACGCTTCAGGAAGAATCGCCAAATGGGCGATCGAGCTCACGGAGTTCGACATCAATTACCGGCCCAGGCCATCGATCAAGGCTCAGATACTGGCGGACTTCGTGCTGGAATGCACCGCACCAGTTGAAGCCGAGCTTGAATCAAGCGAGACTATCATCAGTGGGAGACCAGGCCCCGACGAAGCCGAGCTGTGGCGGTCGAGCTTCCCTGAAGAAAGGGCCGACCTTCCTTGAAGGCGCCTGGGTTCTGCATGTGGATGGCTCATCCAACTCTAGCGGGGCCGGCGCAGGGCTGGTCCTGGTTAGCCCCGAGGGGATCGTCACCGAGTACGCATTGCGCTTCGAGTTTCCCACAACCAACAATGGGGCCGAGTATGAAGCGCTGATAGCCGGGCTGCAGATAGCCAGGGAATTGAAGGTGGGTCGGCTTCAAGTCTATAGCGATTCCCAGTTGGTGGTCGGTCAGGTCGGCGGCAGCTACGAGGCGCGGGAGGAAAGCATGGTG
Organism: Cocos nucifera; assembly: GCA_006176705.1. NCBI lineage: Eukaryota > Viridiplantae > Streptophyta > Magnoliopsida > Arecales > Arecaceae > Cocos > Cocos nucifera. Next base: position 34,886 of record QRFJ01007360.1, on the reverse strand, counting down.
ATGTACCTCGGGAAGGTGAAGAACTTAATACCAGCCTTCGACAGCTTCGACATTCGGCACATCCCAAGGACCGGGAATACAAGGGCCGACCTCCTCTCCAAGTTGGCCACCTCTGCCCCGGCCGAACTACCAAAAGAGGTGTTTCTGGAAACTCTGAAGCGCCCGACCACCGAAGAACCTCCGGCCGTCCTGCGGACGGACTTCGAGCCCAGCTGAATCGATCCGCTAATCGCCTACCTCGAAGAAGGGGTTCTCCCCCACGATCGGAGAGAAGCTCGGAAGCTCAGGAGTCAAGCCTCCCGCTACGTCTTGTACGAGGGCAAGTTATATAAAAGGTCGTACTCCCTCCCGTTGCTGAGGTGCCTCCGACCCTCTGAGGCCTGCATCGCGCTACAGGATGTCCACGAAGGACTCTGCGGAAGTCACGCGGGAGCCAGATCCCTATCGCAAAGACTACTTCGGCAAGGGTACTACTGGCCGACCCTACTTCGTGATTCCACGGAATACGTGAAGAGGTGTGACCGCTGCCAGAAGAACGCCAGCGTGCAAAGGCAGCCGGCATCCGAACTCACTCCGCTCACTGCACCCTGGCCCTTCGCGCAGTGGGGGATGGACATCCTCGGCCCCTTCCCAACAGCGTCCGGACAATGGAAGTTCCTCCTGGTCGCGATCGACTACTTTACCAAGTGGGTCGAGGCGGAACCACTAGCGAAGATCACCGAGGCCAAGGTGCAGGACTTCGTCTGGAAGACGCTGATCTGCCGGTTCGGTCTGCCCCGAGCTCTCATAACCGATAATGGGCGACAGTTCGCTGGAGCCCAGTTTGCCGAGTTCTGCGAAGGACTAAACGTCTCCCACTACTTCACATCGGTGGCTCATCTGCAAGCCAATGGGGAAGCCGAAGTGACCAATCGGACCCTGCTGCAAGGCCTCAAGACGAGGCTCGACAGGGCAAAAGGGGCCTGGGTAGACGAACTCTACCACGTTCTCTGGGCATACCGAACAACGCAGAGGGTACCGACCGGCGAGACACCCTTCGCCTTGGCCTTCGGCACCGAGGCAGTCATCCCGATCGAGCTCAAACTCCCGTCTGCTCGAATCGTGGGCTTCAACGAGCAACTCAACTCCCAGGACCTCAGAACCAACCTCGACCTGCTGGAAGAAAGGAGGGAGGCAGCCCGCATCCGAATGGCCGCCTACCAGCGGAAGGTGGCTCGGTATTACAATTCCAGAGTCAAAAGCAAGGCGTTCAGAGTTGGGGACTTAGTGCTCCGACGAGCAGCCGTCTCCCAGCCCCAGAATCAAGGGAAGCTCGTCCCAAATTGGGAAGGTCCGTACGAAGTGGTAGAGGTCATCCGACCTGGTACCTATCGCCTAAAGGAGCTCGGAGGACTAGCGCTTCCCCGACCTTGGAACTCAGAAAACCTGAGAATGTACTACCAGTAGTTTTCCTCAATAAAACCTTGTTGCTCGACACTATCGTTTCAGGGTCACTGGGAAAAAAGCGAGCGGAAATGCCCCCACAGCCGGCTAGGAACAGGAGGAGAACCTCGTCCTGGCACGAGCAAAGTCAAAGGCCCCGTTCGCAAAGGACGGGATGGGGGGAGAAACGAGGACGACGGTCCTCATGTGCCCCCACAGCCGGCTAGGAACAGGAGGAGAACCTCGTCCTAGCGTGAGCAAAGTCAAAGGCCCCGTTCACAAAGGACGGGATGGGGGGAGAACGAGGACGACGGTCCTCATGTGCCCCCACAGCCGGCTAGGAACAGGAGGAGAACCTCGTCCTAGCGTGAGCAAAGTCGAAGGCCCCGTCCACCAAGGACGGGATGGGGGGAGAGACGAGGACGACGGTCCCCATGTGCCCCCACAGCCTGTTGGGAACAAGAGGAGAACCTCGTCCCGACGCGAGCAAGGTCCAAGGCCGAGCCCCAGAGTCTACAGCAAGCTTCACTGCAGAAGACGAGGTCTCCTTCAGACCTCGGATTCAACTTCGGCATCAGCATCAGCAAGAGACGGAATCTCCCCCAAGCGATCATAACCTTGATTGCAAAAGAGGAGGTCTCCCCCGAATCGACCTCGGTTGATGAAGGCAATGTCGACTCCGACCCTGACCACGGGGGGCGACGTTGACTCCGGCCTCAACGTCGGCTTCACTAATCTTGGCTGGAGATGAGACCTCCCCGAGCTTCAGATGCGGAGCCTGGAAGAAGACTTCGGCAGTCGCCTGTTTTGGTACTCCCTTCCTTCAATTTTTGAACTCGGGAGTGGGGGGGCTACTGTTGGGGATAAATCCCGCTCCTGCCGAAGCCCGGCCCAACGCTCAGCCCAATGTAACCAGTAGCTGCTGAAGAGCTTCAGCGCCAAGCGCCAGGCCGAGCCCCTAAGACGGCCGAACTGCTTAGAGGCCGAACTTCCCTGCACCAAGGTCTCGGCCGAACTGCTTAGAGGGCGAACTCCCACCGCCAGCCGAACTTCCTGACGGTCGAGCTCCTTGGACTCCAAGCGGCTGGACTTCTTCAGGAGACGGACTCCTCCCAGACGCCCGTTCGGCCATCCGAGCTCCTCCCGGGTTTTCCCTTCAGCCGAACTCTCCTACGAGCCCGAACCCATTCGGACCCCACGGCCGAACTCCTTCGGACCGATCCCAGGCGAGCCCATGCAGTCGAACTCCTTCGGACCCCACGGCCGAACTCCTTCGAACCCCACGGCCGAACTCCTTCGGACTTTTCCACGGCCGAACTCCTTCGGACCGACTCCAGGCGAGTCCGTGCAGCCGAACTCCTTCGGGCCGATCCCAGGCGAGCCCACGCAGCCGAACTCCTTCGGACCGACCCTAGGCGACCGAACTCCTCAGCGCCCTTACCGGACTCCATGCGGCCCACGGCTCGCCAGTACGGCTCCCACGATCTACCGGACGACGCCTTCCTCTCCGTACCAAGCTCCATGCTGCCCGACGACTCTCTGCCAGACGGCACAGCCGTCACCATCAACTAAGCTCCGCTATAAAAGGACCCCTCCCGACATACTAAGGCTAAGCTCTCTGAACTCTTGACTCTCTAAGCTCTCCTCCATCCTCTCCACATCTCTAAGCTCTGGAACCCATTCCGGGCACTCCATTACTGTTGGTCGGAAACTAACTTGACCGTCGGAGGGTCCTGCCGGAGCCACCACCCCCACCGGTTCCGGACGGGACTTCGTTTCGCAGGTCCCCGGCGGCGCCCAGCGGCCTCGATTGCGGCAACCTCCGACAGCGATGGAAATCTGCACCAACAGATTGGCGCCGTCTGTGGGAACGAGGGACTGAACCTTCGAGGTTCCCTTGTTCTTAAAGGAGTGCTCGGCGACGATTTCCCTCCCCTGCTCCGGATCTCTCTCCGCCCTCTTCAGTATTCCCTTTCTGAAAAGAAAAATGCCTCCCAGAAGAACCTCGACCCAGAGGTCGGCAGCCTCCGCGGCCCGATCCCGTTCGGGTCCATCCGCTCCCACTCCGGCCCCGGCGACGCGGGCCCGCTCCGTACTCGCGGTAGATGCGGAGCGGTTCGACCTGCTTGCCCAGCAGGTCCGCGATCTTACGGAGGCGGTGCAGGTAGTGCAAGCCACGCATTCGCGAGGTCCAGCGCCCACTCGACCGGTGCGGGGTTCCCCGGAGCCCGGGAATCCAGTCCAGGAGCGATCGATGTGGGCTACCCAACCTCCGGCCCTCGGGAGAGAGGGGCAGCCGGCAAAGAGCCCCTGCTCGGACCGCGGCTCAACCCAGGGAGAAGCTTCGCACCCCTTCCGCGAGAAGACCTTGGGGATTAAGGATCGCGAAGATTTCCTGGACCAAAGGCTCATGGAGATGGGACGGCGCATAGAAGAACTTCGTCGTACTCCTTCCTCCCGCGGTAACGATATTTGCACTGATCCTCCCTTCTCACAGAAAATTATGCAGGAACAGGTACCACCGAACTTCAAGCTCCCGCATTTCGAAAGCTACGATGGGACCACTGACCCGGTCGACCATTTGGAGGCCTTCAGGATGACGATGTTACTCCATGGCGCGCCTGATGCCATTTTGTGTCGGGCTTTCCCTTCTACCCTCAAGGGAGCCGCTAGGAATTGGTACTCGGCGCTTAAGCCGGGCACCATCCTGTCGTTTGACCAAATGAGTCAACAATTCGCGGCCCACTTCGTCAGCAGCAAACGGCCGCGCAGAGGCTCGGATTCCCTGTTGGCCATCAGGCAAAAAGAGGGGGAACCCATCCGGGCTTACGTCACCCGGTTCAACACTGCCGCGCTGGAAGTCCGGAACCTGGACCAATCAGTTGCTATGGCCGCCCTCAAGGGCGGCCTTCAGAAGAACGACCTGCTGTTTTCCCTGGAGAAGAAATATCCCAGGGACTTCGCTGACATGCTAGCTCGGGCCGAAAGCTATGCCCGGGCAGAAGAGGCTTTCGAGGCCAAGGATGGTGAAGCTCGCGACAAGCGACGAGTAGGCAGAGCGGGAAGGCCTACCGAGGAAAGAAAGCGCACCGAAGCCTGGCCGCGTTCCCGAACTCCCCCTGGTCGCGGGCGTGCCCGGACTCCACCTCAGGCTCGGGGGCGGGAAGCCACCGACGGAAGGGCGCGCCGAAGTCCTCCTCGGCACCGAAGTCCCACCCGACGCCGAGGTTCCCCCCGGCGCCGAGGTTCTCCCTCGCGACGAGGTCCCTCCCTGCGCCAAGGTTCTCCCCTCCGACGGCGTTTCCACAGCTACGCCCCCCTCAACGCCCCGAAGGCTCAAGTGCTGCTGGAGATCAAGGGACGACTTCCGGAGCCGGAGAGGATGCGTTCCCATCCCAGAAAACGCAACCCCAACAAGTTCTGCCTTTACCACCGTGACCACGGTCACGATACCGAGGAGTGCATCCAGCTCCAGGACGAAATCGAGGAGCTGGTCCGGCGGGGCAGGCTTGGCCGATTCCTGCGAAGACGATCTAAAGAGCAGGAAGATCGGCCGAGAATGTTGCCACCGATTGGGGAAGATCGGCAGGAGGACCGGCCGTCTCTTGGCGTCATTAACACCATCTCGGGAGGACCGCAGCAGGGAAAGACCGACGAACCCGAGGGATCGGCAAAGAGGCAGAGGACCTCGGAGCCCGTGACCTTCACCGAGGCAGACGCCCAGGGGATCAGATTTCCGCACAACGACGCGGTTGTAATCTCTTTAAACGTCGCTGATTATGATGTACGCCGCGTTTTGGTGGATAATGGAAGTTCAGCGGACATATTGTTTTACGATGCCTTCTTAAAAATGTCCCTACCTGACGCCCGCTTAGGACCTGTAAATTCCCCCCTGGTGGGATTTGCTGGACACGCCGTTCCGGTCGAAGGCATGGTGACTTTGGCAGTGACGGTGGGCCAATCCCCAAAATCGGCCAAGGCGCGGATCGACTTTTTTGTCGTAAGGACCCCGTCCGCCTATAATGCAATCCTTGGGCGACCAGGCCTTAACGCGCTACGGGCAGTAGTATCAACCTACTACTTAAAGGTGAAATTCCCAACAAGCCATGGAGTCGGCGAAGTCAGAGGAGACCAAGCCCTGGCAAAGTACTGCTACTCAATCGCCCTGCGCGAGGGAGACCGGCCCGACCCTTGCCTTGTTGACAGACTGGACGTCCGCGACGACCTCACTGAAGAACGGGGCGAACCTGCGGAAGACCTCGTCCCTGTGTCCTTACACGATGGAGACCCGGGGCATGAGGTGCGGATCGGCTCCAACCTAGCGGCCGAGGTCAAGGGACGGCTCGTCGCCTTCCTCAGAAGGAATGCAGACGTCTTCGCCTGGGCCCCGGCGGATGTACCGGGGATCGACGCCGATGTCATAGAACATCGGCTGGCCATCGACCCAAGGCACCGACCCGTCAGAGAAAAATTACGCCGCCAAGCCCCAGAAAGACAGAAGGCGGTAGCCGAAGAAGTGGATAAGCTCCTTGAAGCTGGACTCATCCGGGAGGTCAACTACCCGACCTGGGTCTCGAACGTGGTCCTCGTCAAAAAAGCAAACAACAAATGGAGGATGTGCGTCGACTTCAAGAAGCTGAACAAAGCCTGCCCAAAGGACAGCTACCCCCTGCCGAGGATCGATCAGCTGGTGGACGCAACCTCGGGCCACGAGCTCCTTACTTTTATGGACGCGTTTTTTGGTTATAACCAGATATGCATGGCGCCCGAGGATGAAGAAAAGACCACCTTTATTACTGACCGAGGTCTCTATTGTTACAGGGTCATGCCTTTCGGACTCAAGAATGCAGGAGCCACTTACCAGCGCTTGGTCAACAAGGTCTTCAAGGGGCAGATCGGCCGCAACATGGAGGTGTACGTGGACGACATGCTGGTCAAAAGCCGAGCCTCGACAGACCACCTCGCCGACCTTGAAGAAACTTTCGGTGCGCTTAGGAGGCACAAGATGAAGTTGAACCCGACCAAATGCGCCTTCGGCGTGACCTCCGGAAAATTTTTAGGATTCATGGTGCAGATTTCCGTCGCCGCCGGAGGTCGCCGCAATCGAGGCCGCTGGGCGCCGCCGGGGACCTGCGAAACGAAGTCCCGTCTGGAACCGGTGGGGGTGGTGGCTCCGGCAGGACCCTCCGACGGTCAAGTTAGTCTCCGACCAACAGTAATGGAGTGCCCGGAATGGGTTCCGGAGCTTAGAGATATGGAGGAGAGCTTAGAGAGTCAAGAGTTCAGAGAGCTTAGCCTTAGTATGTCGGGAGGGGTCCTTTTATAGCGGAGCTTAGTTGATGGTGACGGCTGTGCCGTCTGGCAGAGAGTCGTCGGGCAGCATGGAGCTTGGTACGGAGAGGAAGGCGTCGTCCGGTAGATCGTGGGAGCCATACTGGCGAGCCGTGGGCCGCATGGAGTCCGGTACGGAGAGGAAGGCGTCGTCCGGTAGATCGTGGGAGCCATACCGGCGAGCCGTGGGCCGCATGGAGTCCGGTACGGAGAGGAAGGCGTCGTCCGGTAGGTCGTGGGAGCCATACCGGCGAGCAGTCGGCCGCATGGAGTCCGGTACGGAAAGGAAGGCGCCGTCCGATCTTGCTGCAGGCGACGGTTCATCCAACGGAGTTCGGACTTGTAACAGAGTTCGGCCGAAGGGGAAGCTGGGGGAGTTCGTCTGACTGAAGGGTCGGCCATCTGTAGAGTTCGGCCGCTGAGAGGCCCGGAGAAGCTCGGCTGGCCAATTGAAGGACTTCGGTTGCTAGTTGGTTCGGCCAGGGCTCGCTGAGGAGTTCGGATCGCCTAGGGTCGGTCCGAAGGAGTTCGGCTGCGTGGGCTCGCCTGGGATCGGCCCGAAGGAGTTCGGCTGCACGGACTCGCCTGGAGTCGGTCCGAAGGAGTTCGGCCGTGGAAAGTCCGAAGGAGTTCGGCCGTGGGGTTCGAAGGAGTTCGGCCGTGGGGTCCGAAGGAGTTCGGCTGCGTGGGCTCGCCTGGGATCGGTCCGAAGGAGTTCGACCGTGGGGTCCGAATGGGTTCGGGCTCGTAGGAGAGTTCGGCTGAAGGGAAAACCCGGGAGGAGCTCGGATGGCCGAACGGGCATCTGGGAGGAGTCCGTCTCCTGAAGAAGTCCAGCCGCTTGGAGTCCAAGGAGCTCGGCCGTCAGGAAGTTCGGCTGGCGGTGGGAGTTCGCCCTCTAAGCAGTTCGGCCGAGACCTTGGTGCAGGGGAGTTCGGCCTCTAAGCAGTTCGGCCGTCTTAGGGGCTCGGCCTGGCGCCTGGCGCTGAAGCTCTTCAGCAGCTACTGGTTACATTGGGCTGAGCGTTGGGCCGGGCTTCGGCAGGAGCGGGATTTATCCCCAACAGTTTCATTTACCGTTCATCATCTTCCTTCTGATATGTAAAAAAATTATTCTGTATAACTAATTTTTGAAGTCCATATCTTCCAAAATACTAAATCAAATCATGCATATAATAGGTCATTAAAAAGCATAAAGAACGTAGTCTCATATAATACCAGTATCACATTGGAAAACAAAAATTATATGCATCAAAATTGGACCTAAAATCTCCGATTCATCATGAATTTATTTACAGAACAGAATTTGTATTTATAATTTCTCTTAAATGGCTCAATAGATAGGCATGAGATTTTGTAGGAACGTGGACTACCATATGAGGAATAAATTCATCTAGTTGAATCAACAAAACAATAATGAAAATATATTCTAACAAGTGATGAACATATCATGCAAAATGAATCTATTTGGATGGTTCTATTGCAATTCTTGAATGGAGAAGCATGACAAGAGTGCAAACAAAGTCATATAAGGCTTTGATACTATTATTAGATTTGGATTAGAACATATATCTTGAATGTTTTTAATTTCGAAACAAATAGAAGCAATTGTATTTATATTTAGACTTATTTGACGATCTTCTTATCTTACAATCCAAGAACCGCGGCCTTGCACTATTGTTGAACGTATTCCAAAATCCAGAAAAAGGACTATCAAAGTCCCCGTATATTGTCCACATCTTAGATGCTCGAGGCTTATTTTGGATGGTTACCTCGGAGAAAAATAGAAAGCATATACGAAAAATGTATCAATAGTTTCCACGAAGAGATATGATATATGATCATTTATTTTTAGAGGCGCATACTACCATCCCACTTCCATACGATTTCTACTTGGGAGTTATTTGAAATTCTTAACTTCCGCTCTAGATGCAATTGAGTTAATAGAATCCACTTAAGATATGACTAAGATTTTTATTAATTAATTAATTAATTAATTTTAATATCCAATGTGGATGTATTGGTATTCCATACCAATGTTAACAGTTTTGTATCAAATGATCAAATTTTACTTGTTTTATTGGAGTCAATTACTCCAGGCTTAGAGGCAAGTGAAAAACTGTTAGGCCATCTCAATTTAGTCGGGCTATAATAATCCACAATTGAGAAGCCAGCAATTTGGAATGGATTTAAATATACTTATCATAGGATTGGGCTAACGAGCCGATGAGCTTATCTTATATTGACTTAAAGTTAGAGCTCCATCATGACTCTAGAGTATATAAGAGTCCTATTAAGATTCTAGACTTTTCTTTGATGGGTAAGGAAAACAAACTATACATACCTCATAGGGATCGCTCTCCAGCAGTCATTGGTGAGCAAAAAGTCCATGGATTTTTCCATCAAATTTCACTGTTTCCGTCTCTGGTTTCATTGTCTAGATTGGCTAGCTGAGTGCGCCTGTTTAGGATAGATCATGGTGCAGTTAAGGTTTACCAGGGCATACTTGGCTTTTGCTGTTTTTCTCAGCAGCTCGATTCTTCTTTAATTGGAAGGAAGGATCCCGTGACTCAAGATATAATCCTAAGCTAGATCTATCAATTGGTATCAAAAGTATGGTTCATCGAATCATATTTTATGATCTTATTTGATGTAATTTCTACATATAAAATTATTTTCCTTGATTTGCTTATTCTTTTCTAACCCGGCCAAGAACAATATTAATCCTCAATTGATGATGGATCTAACCATTAATGGGGGGTTGATTGAAATCCAAGTCCGTTGGAAAGCAAAGCAACTATTGCCCTAATTTAGCCGTAGTCGCTGCTTGCAGACATTTGTTCATGCAGAACCCTGGCTGTAGCAGGTTTTCATATTAAGGGGACTTGAAAATATTCTCGACTTAACTGTAACAACTTTATATATTTTATTCTTTTTGGCTGTTTTGGACCCATTTTTAGGCCAATTTTCTGTCTTATCGTACTGGATCAGCAAGCAATTTTAAGAAATCTTTTCATGGGATATTTAAGGGTAGTTTGTGTTTGAAGATGAGCTGAAGCATCCCACATTATTAGGATATGCTAGATTTTATCAAAAATAAAGAACCTAATATTTACCACATTATAAAGCATTAAAATGACTTTAGTTGTAGTGGCCTGGCCTTACGTTGCGTGCGGGTTCTAGATCACATCAGTGATCATTTTTTACAATACATTATTCATTAAATTAATAAATTAATAAAAAAATATTATTGAATTTCAATATAATTTAGATGAATGGATTTTAATTATAAGAGTATACTAATTAGTTTTATGAGCCATCCATATTCCTGATATCTATAATATAATATTTTTAGAAATAGTTAATATATATAAATAAGTTTTCATTCTATTCTTGAATAATATAATGCCATATAAATGGATTTCAATTTTATCTTTGAATAACATAATATTTTTATTTAATATTTTAAGAATGAAAGATTATTAAATAAGATACATGACAGATTTTAAATTCATACTGATCCACATGGCATTAAGGGTGAGAATGTATTAGTTACATGGATAGCTTAACTTATGAATTGATCTTATCTCAATTTCTGCTATCATATATATATATATATATATATATATATATATATATATATATATATATATATATATATATATATATATATAGTATGAAATTTGGTTGACGTCGGAACTAGCTGGAGCTGGAGAAGTCGAGGTCACCACCGGGATCTGCAAAAAAAGTCCAAATCGGAGGAGGGATGGCTCCAACTGGACCCTCCGATGGTCAAGTCAGCCCTTCTGGCCAACAGAAATGGAATGCTTAGTAGAGAAAGTAGTAGTATCAAGAAGGACAAAAGAGCTTGAGCACGAAAGCATATCTGAAGGGTCTCTTATATAGATGGAACCATAACAAACTGATGGTGACAATCGTAACCACTTAGTAGTGGACCATTCGGGACCATGTGGGATTTGTTACGGAGGATAGTATTCATTATCATGATGTGCTAATCCGTTGGAACTTGATAGTTGAAGTTCGAAGGAGGTAGGCGCTGGCGTGAAGAGCTTTGAATTTCACTAATCCCACGGAAGTTCAGACTCTTTCAGAGTCATATGTGTGTAAGTGGATTCATGCTGTATGGATAGTTGGATTTACATAGGCATGGAGTGAAGGAAAAATCATATTTTTCATCGTAGGATCGTGTAGATCTGATCATATCTGAGATAAATTTTTTAAAAAAAATTTAAATGATCCAATCAGATCTAAGAGTTCTCAGATCTGATCATAGCAATCTAATATTGAAAATTAAAATAAAAATTAAATCAGATTTAATTTTATATCTTGTCTGGATAATCTGATTATCCTGCGATGATCCTGATACTTTTTGAGATTCTGGAAGGAGCCACGCATGTGCCTGGCCTCTACCGATATCCACTTAGGAAGAATCTGGACGTCTTCTCCTCATAAATCTTTTCTCTAAAGATCAAATCTGAATTTGATCTGGAAATCTTTCAAAAAATTTTTGAAGGCAGCGTATCTGTCTCACGAACACCGTCACATAGATGCTAAACTCTTCATAAATTTAATTAGATTTTTTTCTCAAATTTGTGCCTAACTTTTTTGTCATGTAGAAGAGAGGGAAAGAAATGATAGAAGGGGTATGGGATATCTGGAATGATAGCCTTTGGGTATGAAAAATATTTCTACGTGAAGAGCCTTGGCGCAAGAGTTCTTATACGAAAGCATAGCACCAAGTTAGAGTCCCTCTTTGATTAAAATCCTTATTTTTTCAACCATTGGGACTCTTGAACTTGATCTCCACGAAAATCTCTAGATCCCATCTAATTTTGACACCAAATTTAATCTGGAAGGTGGTGGCATGAGTAGATAAGGAAGAGTTCACTACGCCTAAGACTCTTCGCTTAAGAGTTTGATCTAAATCAAACTCTATCATAACTCAATCTAGATATCTTTAAAAATTATAAAATTTGGTACACCCAATGTTTAATTCATGCTCTATCACATATTCAAAAATTAGATCAAAATAATTTCTATAAAATTTTCTATAAGCATTTGATTAGGTAACCCTCAATTCTCTTAAATAGGTTAACTTTTGACCCTAGTCCAATTTGACTATGAATGGATTTAATTTCTACAATTAATCTAATCTAAACTTATTCTAGTTAGATAAAAATAAATTCATTCAAAATATAATAATGAGTCAAATCAAATTTGACTTGGTTGCGATGAATCAGAAAGATTTTAGAAGAAGAAAGTCAGGCTCAATCGTGTGCTAGCACGATTACCTTGAATCTGATTGGATCTAATCTAAATCAATCGAATTGGATTAGCTCAATTGATGACATCTAGATCCAAATCCTTATTCGTGTGATCTAATTAGATTTAATTCTATATGGTAATGAGATATATCGTAATCTCCATCATCGACATCATCGAAATACCTTTCGATGGATCAGAACTTTTTTGATTCATACAATTAGAATGATTGATCATCAAAATCATTCTAATTACTCCCAAAATCCATTAGTGACACCTAGCAGTATATAGTGGTAATCCATTAGAATTGAAAGCGAACCTCTCGATGCAATTACCTATGTGATTGGATTCTTCTATCTTAAGCCCCGATAGGATTAGGGGTAAGGTGAACTCGTCAAACCCAATATCCGTCATATGAATTAATCATTCAATTCAAGTTCAATATAAAATCCTAATAGAAACTCTTTCTATCATCTTCACTTTGCCATGGCCATGGGCTTAAGGACTCAATCTCATGATTATCATAGGGCTACTCCTCATCTACCAGGGTAGATAAATCCTCTTATTGGTGCAATCCAATTCCTACAATGAACATGCTATAGACAACATACACCTCAGAATTTTGAATGGCTAGAAGATCGAGTTGTTATGTAGTCAAACTATAACACCCTCAAGGTGAACTACCGATGCATCTCAGGTCAAAGAACCATACACACCACTGTAACATCGAGTCAGTCATGGATGAGAAGGTAGATTTTCTTATGACTATTGGAGGTGGTCATGCTCAGTGCCCTCAGTCTCTAATAAGTATCTGTACTCTCGCTTCGGTGTCTCCATATTGTAGATTTAAGATACGTCTATCCTAAGAAAGTGATCGTACATCAACTTTTCAAATCGATCACTATTCTCATAATGATCCTACGGTCGGAAGTATTTTATGAGTTAATTATGAAAATTCATGTCTTAAATTTTTAACTCTTAAAAATATGAATTGTCATTACCATTAACTCAAAGGATGTATCATAAATACTTTTAAATACATACTGTAATAGAAAAATAATCTATTTATTAATTTATAGTCAAAATTATAAAATTATCCTTAGAAGTGTATTACAAGTGATAATAAATCTATCTTGTAGGACACACATCTAACAAACTTTCACTTGATCTAAAGCCAATTAGCTACAAATCTAAATCCCATCTTCTCAAGGTGGGCTTCAATCTCCTACTGGCTCAATAGTTTTGTCAGCGGATCAGCCATATTATTTGCGATGTCGACTCTCTTGACCTTGACGTATCCCTTCTCGAGGTAATCATGGATAAGGTGGTGTCGTCACTCGATGTGCTTAAATTTTTGATGAGATCTTGACTTCTTAGCTAGGGCTATGACACTATTATTATCGCAGTACAGAGGAATAGCATCTGATGGTATCACTCTGAGCTCTGTGGTGAACTTCTTATACCAGAATGCCTCCTTTATAGCTTTTGATGCAGTGATGTACTATGCTTCCATAGTGCAATCTGTTATCACCATCTACTTGAAACTTTTTCAGCTGATAGCACCACCATTATAAATAAATAGACTTTCAGATGTCGACTTTTGATCATCTATATCGGACATAAAATTCGAGTCTGTATATCTCTGAACCTAGAGCTCTCCATTACCTAAGACTAGAAACGTATCCTTAGTCCTTCTTAAGTACTTAAGGATACATTTCATAGAAGTCCAATGCTCTTCACCTCGATTCGACTGATACCTACTTGTGACACTCACATCATGGGCAATATCAAGTCGCGTACATAGCATGGCATACTTAAGGATCCCTATTATCGAAGTATAAGGGATCTTGCACATGTATTCAATCTTCTCAAATGTGTTCAAACATATCTTCTTAGAGAGATGAATGTCATCTCTGAAGGGCACCAATCCTCTTTCGAAGTTTTTCAAGCTAAACCTCTTTAGCACCTCCTCTATGTACATTTTCTGTGAAAGACCCAGCATCCTATTTGATCTATCTCTATAGACCTTAATTTTTAGAATAAAGAATGCCTCTCCTAGGTCTTTCATGTAGAATTCTTTGGACAACCACATTTTGACTATGGTCAACATGGGAATATCATTCCCAATAAGGAGGATGTCATCCATGTATAGTACGAGAAAGATAACAGCACTCCCATTGACCTTTTTAAAAATACAGGACTCCTCCTCATTCTTGATGAATCCAAATGATTTGATCACATCATTGAAACGAGCATTCTAGCTCCGAGATGCTTGCTTAAGTCCATATATGGACCTTTGCAGCTTGCAGACCTTGCGATCAATATCATTGGATGTAAAATTCAGTAGCTATTCTATGTAGATATCTTCCTCAAGATATATATTTAAGAATATCATTTTTATGTCTATCTACCAAATTTTATAATCAAAATAGGCTGCAACAGCTAGCAATGTGCGGATGAATTTGAGCATGACTACTGGCAAAAAAGTATCCTGATAGTCAATGCCTTCATGCTGACTATATCCTTTTGCTACGAGCCTTACTTTGAATGTCTCTATATTTTCATCGGCACCTATTTTTTTCTTGAAGATCTATTTACATCCAATAGATACTATACCTTAGGTAGATCTACCAAGGTCCAGACTTAGTTCAAGCGCATTGAGTCAATCTCTAACTTCATTGCCTCTAACTATTTCTTGAAGTCGATATCTGATATCGTCTCATCATAGATTTTGGGATCATCATCATGAACCCCTTTTTCTATGAGGAATATTTTCTCTACATCCTCTGAAATAGTACTTAAGTATCTTTCAGAAGGAAAGAAAATCCTTTCTAATCTATGAGATGGACAAGGTAGTGATTGGAGTGGCTCAATCTGATTGGATTCTATAGGTTCCTTGGCTCGTGGCTCTTGGTAGACTTTCTTCTCGAGCCTAATCTATCTTCTGAAGCCATCATCTTGAATAAACTATTTTTTCAAAAAAGATGGCATGTCGACTCACAATTATATTGTGATCTTCTGAAAGATAAAAATAATATCCTAATGACTCTTTAGGATATCCTATAAATCGAGCTCTAAAGAATCTAGACTCTAATTTATCTGTCTGATGTCTCTTGACATGGGCCGAATAATCTCAAATTCTAAAATGACTCAGACTTGGTTTCTTACCATGCCATATCTCATATGGTGTGGTAAGAACGATTTTAGATGGAACCATATTCGGTAGATATATAGCAGTCAACAAACTATGTCCCTAAAGAAACTCAAGGAGGTCTGTGAAGCTCGTCATGGATCAAACTATATTTAATAGGATCCAATTTCTCAATTCTAAAATTTCGTTGAGTTAAGGCATTCCAGGTAGAGTCATTGAGAGACTATGCCATTATCCTTAAGATAGTCTAAAAATTTTTGACTAAGGTATTCGCCTTCTCGATCTGATCAAAGAACTATAATGAGTTTTTTTATTTATTTTTCTACTTCGAGTCTGAATTCTTTAAAATTTTTAAAAGCTTCAGACTTATGTCGCATCAAATACATATACCCATACCGAGATAAATCATCAATAAAGGTGATGAAGTAGATGTAATTACCTCTGACTGGTACATCAAATGGGCTGCATACATTAGTATGTACTAGGGCAAGCAGGTCTGTGGCCTTTTTTTTATGTCCCATAAAAGAAAGCTTGGTCATTTTGCTATGAAGGCATGATTCACAAATCGGATATGACTCAAAAGTCAATGAACTCAATAGCCCAGATTTCTCCAATTTGTTAATTCTGCCTTCAACTATATAACATAGTCTAAGATGCCAAAGATAACTATCGTTTAGACTATCCCTAGGTCGCTTTGATCCTATGGCATTCATGTTTTGCTCGATATTGAAAATAAAAATATCAATATGTAACTGATAGAGATCATTTATAAGAAAGCCACTTGCAATTTTATTTTTTCATAAAGAATATTATAATGATCCTTAAGAAAACTAATTATATAGCCTTCCTGTGCTAAACATGAAACATAAATCAAATTTTTGCTTGCTGTAGGCACATAAAAATAGTCCCTAAGTACTAAGTCTAATTTTGATGGTAATCACAGAGGGTAGGTTCCCATGGCCACAGCAGCAACCCTTGCACTATTCTCGATGCATAGGATCATCTCACCATCCCTCAGTCTTCTACTATCCTCAACATCCTTCATAGAAGTGCACAAGTGAGTACTAGAGCCAAAGTCAAGCATCCAACTGGATGTAGAAAAAATCGTAAGATTAGATTCTATAACAAGCATACCTTCAGAAGGACCTGCCTCCTTCTTGTTCTTTAGATTGGCCAGGTAAAGAGGATAGCTCTGCTTCTAATGACCGTCAGTGTTGTAATGAAAATATTTTCATTATTAGCGGCCTTCTTCTTTGGCTCTGTCTTTTTCTTTTTTTCACCATCCATCTTCTGCTTCTTCACGGACTTCTTCTTCTTTTCAAAAAATTTTTTTTTGAAAGAAGTCTGCTCCACAGCAAGTACTAAGCCTTTAGAATCTTTTATAGAAAACTCAGCAGTAATCAACATATTCATAAGCTTAGCCAAACTGTTCTAAAGTTTATGCATATGGTAGTTCATGATGAACTATCCATATGCATAAGTCAAGAACTACAGAATTATGTCAGTCTACAGATCCTGATCTAACTTGATATCGAGCTTCTCAAGCTCTTCTAAGTTCTTGATCATCATCAGATAATGATCTTAGATTGACTGCCCATCACGCATTTGAGCCTTAAACAGTCTTTTAGTGACTTGATATTTGGCTACGTGACTCTATTTATCAAACAACTCTTACAGATGAGCCAATATTTGATGGCTAGTATTAATGTCTTCATGTTGGCGTTGGAACTCATTAGACATCGAGTCCAACATGTAATACCTGGCTTTATTATCTTCATCCATCCACTTCTCGAGAGATGCTCTCTGATCAGTGGATGGATGGGCTGGTAAGATGGGAGGATCCTATTCCAACATATGAGTCAACTTCTCAGAACCCAAAATAATTTTGAAGTTTCAAAGCCAATCCTTATAGTTGGATCCAATCAGTCTATGGGTGTCCAGGATATGGACTAATGGATTGGATGCAGATATTTTTTTGTAGAGAGTCAAAGCTTTTAGTTAGATTTTGTAATTAGACTTAATCAATTTATTTAAAAATTATATTTTTAAATAAATTAGGTTTCCACTATTTACTCGGATCCCTACACTCTTTTGGTAGAGATGCAAAAATCTTCATGATTATTGATTTCTAGTGGATGGTGCGGTCTCATTAACTGACTCACCACTTCACCTAACAGTTATTAATGATGGATCAATCGATGAGTGGACAACTCTTGTCCAATGATTTTCTAATCATGATGCACCCTAACCTGATCTCTAATTCATGAATCTCACCATGTCTGAAATATTGATCCACTCCTTAGTTAAGTAGACCCACCATTTGCACAGATTGGATTCTTGATTGGGTCCCTCATCGTATTCAAAATATTGAGCCTAATCCATCCTCCAACCCATAGCATCTAATGCTTAATAGATATGGTTGCATCTTTTCGGTACAACTGAACCACTATATCTAGTCGAGAACAATCAACCCTAGGAAGGGTCTACGCATCTACAATGGTGGAAGATCTTAGACTTAATATTTTCTTAGGAAGATTTAATTTAGATCTCTTTAAACTTGACTTGACTTAGTCATAATAATTATGACTAACCTAGTAGCATGGGTTGGCTCGAATTGTTAGTTACCTCAAATCAAAATGGGATCGACACAAATGGTCAGGTAAGTGAGATCGATGAAAGGAATATACAATTAATTCAATAAAAATGCATTCAAGTTGAGTAGCTCTCAATTAAAAACCAGTCGGTCACATCTGCCAAACTTACCTTAGACACTAAATTATCAAATTAGAATCAATTAGATTAGCCTACAATCCAAGCTCAAATCATGGAGCCAAATTAGATCTTGACTTGATCGAGTTACATCTCAATATGATTCGATCTTGATCCAAATTTAATTCTATTAGGTTGGTCAAAACTAAGCTTTCTTTGATCCCACCTAACCAAATTTTGGTTTGGTTTGATCAACTGCTAGACCTAATTGAGCTATCCAAGTCCGAATCCAATTTTATGAATATATCTTAGATTTAAAAATTCATAATTTTTAGATCTAATTAATTTTATAATCTTAATTTTTAATTAAGTTTTGGGTTCATGAACAAAATATATAATAAAAATTTTAGAATTTTAGGATCTAGAGTTTTGCAGAAAAATAAGTTCTGATTTTTTATTAAGGATGAACGCATAACATCCCTATACACCATAAGAACATCCTATTGAATGGAAGGAGAGGGCCTTTAAACTCTACTTTGTTCTTATGATCGAACGGCCATGGAAAACTTCTTAATTAGAAATATAATTTTTTTACTACAAAACTAGTTAGATCATATATCACATATAAAAAAATCTAACTAATATATGTCTTGCATACATCTCATGTATCATTAATATGCATACTTTCATATCTAAAATATTATATATTAAATTTAAAAAATAAAATTTTAAATTTGATCATATCAAATATAAAACTATTTTAGACATCTTATAGAACTATTCTATGACTAGTCTAAGTATGCATCTTTCATATCTCATATAAATAAATAAAAAATTTAAAAAAATTATTTTTTAGTTTTACATCCAATTATAATAATTATAACATAAAAAAAATAAAAATTAAATAGATCTAAAATTATATTTAATTAAAATAAATATATAATCATACTAGACTACATATAGAACTATTCTATACCTAGTCTAGTCATGCATCTTATACATATTAGATCTAAAATATTTAATTTTTAATTTTTTAATTTTAAATTTAATCATATCTGATGTGACATCTAAAACTTTTTAATATCTTATCATAAATAAAAATAAAATTAGACCTAAGGTAGATCTAAAGAACTGCTAATGTAGCTCTGATACTAGTTGAAAAAAAAATATTATTTTTCACCAGAGAATCATACAGATCTGATCAAATCTGAGATGAATTTTTTTAAAAAATTTCTAAATAATCTTTTCAGATTTAAGAATTCTCAGATCTGATATTAAAAATTAAAATAAAAATTAAATCAGATTTAATTTCATATCTTGTTTGGGTAATCTGATTATCTTGTGATGATCCTGATATTTTCTGAGGTTCTGAAAGAAGCCATGCATGCGCTTGGCATCTATCGGTATCCACTTGGAGATGATCTAGATTTATTTTTCTCATAAATATTTTTTCTAAAGACTAGATCTGAATCTGATCTGAAAGTTCTTCAAAAATTTTTTGAAGACAGCATGTTCGTCTCACGAACACCATCGCATAGATGTTGAACTTTTCATAAATTTGATTGGATCTTCTTCTCAGATTTATGCCTAATATTTTAGGCATATAGAAGAGAGGGATAGAGAGGATAGATGGGGTGTGGAATATCTAGAATGGCAGTCTTTTGGTATGAAAAATATTTCTATATGAAGAGCCTTGGCGTAAGGGTTCTTATACAAAAGCATAGCACCAAGTTAGAGTCCCTCTATGACCAAAATCCTTCCTTTTTCAACCATTAGGACTCCTAAACTTGATCTCCATGAAAATCTACAGATCTCATCTAATTTTAACACCAAAAACTAATCTAGAAGGTGGCAGCATGAGTAGATAGGAAAGAGTCCACTGCTCCTAGAACTCTTCCCTCAAGAGTTTGATCCAAATCAAATTCTATCATAACTCACTCTAGACACCTCCAAAAATCATAAAATTTGGTACACCCAATGTATAATTTATGTTCCATCACATATCTAAAAATTAGAACACAATAATGTTTAAAAAATTTTTTAAAGGCATCTGATCAGGTGACCCTCAATTCTCTCAAACAGGTCAACTTTTGACCCTAGTCCAATTTGACTATGAATGGATTTAATTTCTATAATTAATCTAACCTAGACTTCTTCAATTAGATGAAAATAAATCTATTCAAAATATAAGAATGAGTTAAATCAAATTTGACTTGATTGCGATGAATTAGAAAGATTTCATAAGAAGAAAGTCAGGCTCAATCGTGTGCTAGTACGATTATCTTGAATCTGATTGGATCTAATCCAAATCAATCAAACTTGATTAGCTCAATTAATGATATCCAGATCTAAATCTTTATTTATATGATTCAGTTAGGTTCAATTCTATATGGTAATAAAATATGTAATGATCTCCATCATTGACATCATCGAAATACCTTTCGATGGATCAGAACTTTTTTTATTCATACAATTAGAATGATTGATCATTAAAATCATTCTAATTACTCTCAAAATCCACCAGTAATATCTAGCAATATATGGTGGCAACCCATTAGAACTGAAAGTGAATCTCTCGGTGTAGTTACCTGTGTGATTGAATTCTTCTATCTTGAGCTTCGATAGGATTAGCGTTAAGGTAAACTCGTCAAACCCAATGTCCATCATATGAATTAATCATTCGATTCGAATCCAATGTGAAATCCTAATAGAAACTCTTTCTATCATCTTCACTCTATCATGGCCATGGGCTTAAGGACTTAATGTCATGATTATCATAGGGCTACTCCTCATCTACCGAGGTAGATAGATCCTTTTATTAGTGTAATTTAATTCCTACAATGAATATGCTATAGCCAACATACACCTCAAGATTTTGAATGACTAGAAGATCGAGTTATGATGTAGTCAAATTATAATACCTTTAAGATGAACTATCGATGCACCTTAAGTCAAAGAACCATACACACCACTGCAGCATCGAGTCAGTCATCGACAAGAAGGTAGACTTTCTTATGACTACTCGAGGTGGTCACGCTCAGTGCCCTCATTCTCTAACAAGTATCTGTACTCTCGCTCCAGTGTCTTCATACCATAGACTCAAGATATGTCTATCCTAAAAAAGCGATCCTACACCAATCTTTTAGATCGATCACTATCTTCGTGATGATCCTATGGTCGAAAGCATTTTATGAGTTAATTATGAAAATTCATGTCTTAAATTTTTAACTCTTAAAAATATGAATTATCATTACCATTAACTCAAAGAATATATCATAGATATTTTTAAATACATATTATGATAGAAAATAATTTATTTATTAATTTATAGTCAAAATTATAAAATTGTTCTTAGAAGTGTATTACAAGTGATAGCCAATTTGGCTTCTAGGACACACATCTAACATGGAGGCCTTTCTAGTTGACTGCAGTGAGTTCGGCCAGAAGGAGTTTGGAAGTTCTGTGACTAGAGAAATTCTGAAGGAAGTCCGCTGGAGGAATCTGAGTAGTTCTACTGGAAGGAGAAGTCCGACTGAAGGAGAAGAAATTTGAAAATAATTTTGTTGAAAAAAATTCAAAAGGAGATCTGCTGGAGGAGCAAATATATAACGATGAGTCCCCTTTCTGCTAATACAAGAAGTTTGGATGGCTGGGGGTTGATGGAAAGAAAATTATCTAGTGTTTGGGAGTAGTTCAACTAGAAGAAGGTCAGTTGGAGAATTTTGCCTAGAAGGAGCGGAAGAGGATTTGCTTGGAGAGAATCTGCTTATTTATTTATTTGAAGCTCGACTACTTTCAAGACTGTCTGGAGGCTGATATGAAAATGATGAGGTCATTTAGTCTATGTATTCAAAGTTCTCGATGCAGGAATCTTGAGATCTGCCATCCTTAGTATATTGCAGGAGTTCGTCTGGAGAGAAGTTTTATTGATCCGGTGTTGGTCTAATATCGAACAGCTTGGATGGTTTTTATTGAAAAAAGATTCAAGGAGCACCAAGGTCAGCCAAACCAAGCTATAATTAGATATGTTACTCAGCTATCTAGGGGCTATCATCGCTATTCAAGTTCGTCTTAGTGAAATCTACAATGCCTCATAGATTCTGGGAATATTCGATGAAGCTAGGAATTTGAACGAAAAAGATTGGTCGATAGATTCAGGTTGGAGGTCTATAGTCTCGGTGCCTAAGAATAAACTCTTCACCGACCAGAGTCCAGTGTGGCTGCCCTCGTCGGACGGAGTTTCCTCAAGGCCAGATATCCTATCGAACTTTAGCAGGAAAGGGTTCACACCCAACACAAATCCCCCCACTCTCAAGTTAGAAATTTGAATAAAGAGAGTAAAGAAATATGAGTGCCAAAGTCCCTTTTTTCTTTTCGCACCAACAGAGCAGCTGATCCCGACTCTTTCCATGTGGACGCCGAAACTTCTTAAATATGAGATGACCCAAAAAAATAAATTTCTAAAATTTTTGCCGAAGTGCTGCTCAAGGTACGGTGTAATAAAGATTCTGCCCGTTGCCAGTCTGCCGCTATGATGAGTGGGGCATGCGTCAACCCGAGATTGGTCAGCGGAGATCCGCAATCATAACCATATCGGATCCCAGTGGCTATTTAAGCACTTCTTCTTCCATAGGAGCTTCATTTTGTCTGGGTCTCCATCTCCTTCCTTCTGGCTTCCTTCTTCCATCTTGCTCTAGGGCACCAGGATCTTCTACTGACTCCTTCAATTTTTGATGGTTCTCTTCTTCATTTTCCATCAAGCTTGCCGCCTTTTCGTTCTTCCTAGTTGATTTAGATCAGTTCTTGAACCTTTCTCTTTGATTATCTATGTCTTTTAGCATTTCTATCTATTTGGTTCCTTAAGAAAGTCTCATATTTTATTTTCTTTGATTTTTTGGAGATTTTTTTTATTTTAGTTTGATCCTCATGTCCTCTAAAGAGTCCTGATCGATCGGTTCTAGAAGTTTGGATCATTTAGCTTTAATGGACCTTTCTCATAAGGATCCTAAGCTTGTAGAAGTACCTCGGCCATCCTTTGTTCCTGAAACTATTTCATGTAAACTTTGGCCCAAAGAACTTTTGTTGATTAGGATCTAGTTCAAAATTTCTTTCGATTGCGAACTTAAACTCCTTAGCCCTAGCGATCGAGCCAGCTCTCCTCCTCTCGACCGAACTTGCTTGTACGTTGAAACCCTCCAGGCAGGATTTCGACTGTCGATATCTTCTTTTGTAATCAATTTTTTCAAATTTTTAAATATTTTCTTCATCGCCATGACACCAAACTTTTTTAGGTTTATCATGAAGGGAGAATCCTAATTTTTTGGACCAGGTTCGTTCAGATCTGATCAGATCAAGAGATATATTTCAAAAAATTTTTTCTTTGATCTAGATCAGATCTAAGATATTTCAGATCTAATTATTATTATTTTAGAAATTAAAATAAAATTAGATAAATTAAATCAGATTTAATTTACCTTAAAGTAGGTAATCCTATTACCCATTGATGATCCTGTAAGCAACGGAAGGTTCTGGATCAAGCCACGCAAGTGCCTAGCCTCTACCGGTATCCACTTGGGCTGGATCTAGAGATCTTCTTCTTCTCTATCACATCTCCAAAAATTAGATCTGGATCTGATCTGGAGAATCTTCAAAATTCTTTTCGAAGATCAGCAGTTGTCCTATGTAGTAGTGCAGCCTTCTAGCTTTCAGTCGCCTTTCTCTCATCTGGATCGCACCAACCAAGATCCAAAACTTCTTTTGGATATGGAGAGGAGAGGGAGAAGGTGGGTTTGGCATGGAGGAAGAGGGGAGAGGCAGCCTTAGGGCATGGGGAATTGTGATTCCTTTTTCAATCTTAATTTGAGTTGGGCGCAGGGTCTTATTTATAGACTATCTATGATCCAACTCCTCTTCTTCCCAATCAATCATAATCCTTTGTGAAATTAGATCTAAATCTGATTGGTAGGAATAGAATCCCCTGGATTTCTCCTTAGATGGTATCTAAGACCAGTCAAACTTGGTTCTTAGGAGAACTCTAATCGAAATCCAAAAAGAAGATAGAGTCCCTATCCAATAGGAACTCCTGGGTGCCTCCAGCTTGGGCACATGCGAAGGGTGGCATGCGCCTTCTTCCTTGCCAAGTTCTGGTAGAGGGACAGGCCTCCACCAGCTCTCCAATAGGTGCATGATACGTGGATAGAAGTCAAAATATCAATGGTCAACATTTGACCAGTCAAAGGTAGACTTTTGACCAAAGTCAAAGAACGAGAAATGGCAGGTGACCAAAAATGATAGGTAATATCTTACAAAATAAGACAATCTTTTTTGACTTGGACAACCTCCAATCAAATCATATGAAGGCCTCTGATTGAGCACAAACTTCTTTGGCTCAGTCGGGACAACTTATTTATGATAGTAAAAGAAGAACGTTAGGTTCAATTGAGTGCTAGCATGATTTTCTTGAACCTAATTGAATCTTATTCAGATCAATTGAACTGGATCAGTTTAATTGATGATCACTAGATTCAAACCCTTATTTGTGTGACCCAGTTAGGTTCAGTTCTATATAGTAATGGGATATGTCATGATCTCTATCATTCGACATCATCAAAACTCCTTTTCGATGGATCAGAACTCTTCTGATTCGAACAGCTAGAATGATCGATCATCTAAATCATTCTAATTGCTCCCAAAATCCACCAGTGACACCTAGCAGTATATGGTGGCAACCCATCAGAGCTGAATGCGAACCTCTTGGTGCAGCTACCTGTGTGATTAAGTTCTTCTATCTTGAGCTCCGATCAGATTAGGGTTAAGGTAAACTCGTCAAACCCTAGTTTCTGTCATATGATGTAATCATTCGATTCAAGTCTGATATGAAAACCTAAATAGAAACTCTTTCTATTATTTCACTCTGCCATGGCCATGGGCTTCTGGACTTGATTCTCATGATCATCATAGGGCTGCTCCTCTACCATCGAGGTAGATAGATTCCATCTTGATGCTATCCAGTTCCTACAATGAACATGCAATAGCCAACATATACCTCAGGGTTTCGAATGGCTAGGAGATTGAGTAATGGTGTAGTCAAACTATAACACCCTCAAGGTGAACTGCCGATGCACCTCAGATCAAAGAACCAGACACACTACTGCAGCATCGAGTCAGTCATTGACGAGAAGGTAGACTCCCTAATGACTACTCGAGGTGGTCACGCTCAGTGCCCTCGTTCTCTAACGAGTATCTGTACTCTCACTCCGGTGTCTCCACACCATAGACTCAAGACTCATCTACTAAAGAGAAGTGATTGTACACCAACCTTCTGGATCAATCACCATCCTCATGATGATCCTATGGTCGGGAGCATTTTATGAGTTAATAATGATTATTCATGTCTTAAATTTTCAAGTCTTGAAAATATGAATTATCATTATCATTAATTCAAAGGATGTATCACAGACACTAAATACACATATGTGATTGAAAATAACCCATTTTATTGATATTAGTCAAAATTATAATTTTGCCCCTAGAAGTTATTACAAGTGTCAGCCAATTCTGGCTTCTAGGGCATATATATCTAACAATCTCCCACTTATCCTAAAGCCAATTAGCTATAAGTCTAAGTCCCATCTTCTCAAGGTGGGCTTCGATCTTTTGTTGTTCCAACGGCTTTGTAAGTGGGTCTGCCACATTATCTGTGGAGTTGACTCTCTTGACCTCGACATAACCCTTCTCGAGGTAATCGCGGATGAGGTGCTATCGTCGTTCAATGTGCTTGGATTTTTGGTGAGACCTTGGCTCCTTAACAAGGGCTATGGCACCATTATTGTCGCAGTATAGAAGAATGGCATTTGATGACATTACTCTAATTTCTGTAGCAAACTTCTTGTACCAGAATGCTTCCTTCGCAGCCTCTGACGCAGTGATATATTCTGCTTCCATGGTGGAATCTGCTATCACCGTTTGCTTGAAACTCTTCCAGCTGACAGCACCACCATTGCACACAAACAGACTCCCAGATGTCGACTTTCGATCATCTATATCGGACATGAAATTCGAGTCTGTGTATCCTTGGACTTGGAGTTCTCCGTTACCAAAGACCAACATTAAATTCTTAGTTCTTCTTAAGTACTTAAGGATACATTTCATAGTAGTCTAGTGTTCTTCACCTGGATTTGACTGATATCTGCTTGTGATACTCACAGCATGGGCTATATTAGGTCGTGTACATAGCATGGCATACATGAGGCTCCCTATTGCAGAAGCATAGGGGATCTTGCTCATGTGTTCTATTTCCTTAGGTGTACTGGGGCACATCTTCTTGGAAAGATGAATACCATGTTTAAAGGGTATTAATCCCCTCTTAGAGTTTTCCATACTAAACCTCTTTAGTACTTTCTCTATGTACATCTTCTATGAAAGTCCTAGCATCCTATTCGGTCTATCTCTATAGACCTTAATTTCTAGAATAAAGGATGCTTCACCTAGATCTTTCATGGAGAATTTCTTGGACAACCATATTTTGACTGTTGTTAACATGGGAATATTATTTTCAATAAGGAGGATGTCATCCACGTACAATACGAGAAAGACAACAGCGCTCCCACTGACCTTTTTGAAGACACACAATTCCTCTTCATTTTTGATGAAACCAAACATTTTGATCACATCATTAAAATGAGTGTTCCAGCTCCGAGATGCTTGCTTAAGTCCATATATGGACCTTTGCAGCTTGCAAACCTTGTGATCTAGTATCACTGGATGTGAAACCTAGTGGCTGTTCCATATAGATATCTTCCTCAAGATATCCGTTCAAGAATGTCATTTTCACGTCCATTTGCCATATTTCATAATCGAAATAGGCTGCAATAGCAAGCAATGTGTGGATGGATTTTAGCATAGCCACTAAGGAAAAGGTATCCTGATAGTCAATGCCTTCGCGTTGACTATAACCTTTTGCCACTAGTCTAGCCTTGAATGTCTCCACATTCCCATCTGCACCAATCTTTCTCTTGAAGATCCATTTACACCCAATAGGTACTATACCTTCTGGTGGATCTACCAAGGTCCAGACTTGGTTTGAGTGCATCGAGTCAATTTCTGACTGCATTGCCTCTAGCCATTTCTTAGAGTCGATATCTGATATCACCTCGTTGTAGATTTTGGGATCATCACCATGAGCACCATTACCTATGAGGAATATTTTCTCTACGTCCTCTGAAATAATACCTAAGTATCTTTCAGGGGGACGGAAAACTCTTTCCGATCTACGAGGTGGAGGAGGTAGTATTCTTATTGGCTCAACCTAATTTGGTTCCAATTGGTCCTTAGCTCGTTGTACTTATGAGACTTTCTCATCAAGCTTAATCTGCTTTTCAATGCCGCTATCTTGAATAAACTATTTTTCAAGAAAGATGGTATATCGACTCACAATCACATTGTGGTCTTCTGAAATATAGAAATAGTATCCTAATGACTCTTTAGGATATCCTATGAATTGAGCTCTGACGGACCTAAACTCTAACTTGTTCGCTTGTTGTCTTTTGACATGAGCCGGACAACCCCAAATTTTGAGATGACTCAGACTTGGTTTCTTACCGTGCCATATCTCATACGGTGTGGTAGGAACGATTTTAAAGGAAACCCTATTCAGTAGATAAATTAAAGTTAATAATGAGTGTCCTCAAAGAAAATCAGGGAGGTCTGTGATGCTCATCATGGATCGGACCATATCCAATAGAGTCTGATTTCTCCATTCTGAAACTCCGTTGGGTTGAAGTGTTCTTGGTGGGTCCATTGAGAGACTATGCCATTTTGCTTGAGATAGTCTAGGAATTCCCGGCTAAGGTATTCACCTCCTCGATCTGATCAAAGAATCTTAATGAATTTTTCAGTTTGTTTTTCTACTTCATGTTTGAATTCTTTGAACTTTTCAAAAGCTTCAGACTTGTGTTTCATAAGATACACATACCCATACCTAGATAGATCATCGGTAAAGGTAATGAAGTAGACAAAATTGCCTCTAGCCGGCACATCAAATGGGCTGCACGCATCAGTATGTACTAGGGTAAAGAGATCTGTGGCCCTTTCCCCATGTTCAACAAAAGGGATTTTAGTCATTTTGCCTTGAAGGCAGGATTCATAAGTAGGAAATGACTCGAAAGTCAATGAACTCAATAGCCCATTTTTCTCTAATTTGTTGATCCTATCATCTGCAATATGATCTAATCTTAGGTGCCATAGATACCTATCATTTGGACTATTCCTAGGTCATTTGGCATTCACATTTTGCTCAAATAACGAGCATATCTCTAGAAGGACCTTCCTTCTTATTCTTCAGGGTGGTTAGGTAAGTTGGGCAGTTCTGCTTCTAATGGCCGTCGCTATTGTAATGAAAATACTTTTCTTTGGCAGCAGCTTTTATCTTCAGCTCTGCCTTCTTCTTCTTTGCTCCTTCCACCTTTTACTTTTTTGCAGACTTTTTTTTTCATAAGACTTTCTTTTGGAAGAAGTCTATTCCATAGCAAGAATTGAGCCTTTAGAATCTTTCATAGAAAGCTCAGCGATGACCAGGGGCCCTTATTTCCAAGCAGGAAAGTCATTTCGATCCAATCCATTCTTGGGGTCCAAAAAAGACACAGGATATGTCAGTGACTTTGCACGACAAAGCGCTCTCCGAGGGCATGGAATGTCTAATTTTTTGGTCAGAATCTCGACAGTAATGTCTATGTTAGATTCTCCGATCGAAATACGGGAAAACGGCTCGCGACCTAAAAAAATCCCGGCCCACTCGCCACGGTCCACTCGTTCACTCGCTGCTTCAAGTAAACCACTCGATGCTCTCTCGCAATCATTAGTCTCGCTTCGTCTATTGCGACGAAGCTTTTTAGATACTCCTTTCGCCTTTATGCATGCGGGATTTTCTTCTTTTATTCAATTGTTATGTAGTGCCAGATTTAGAGGCAAGGGTACAAAAGATTTGACTCACTGTAGACATTAAGAAGAGGAGACAACCAGCTCTTGGACTATAAAAATAGCGCGTGCTCGATCTAGTAATCTTGGACAATTTTTGATGAACTGTCACTAAACTAAAAAAGAAAGAAGAGAAAAAACTGGGAGTTGGCGCCTACATAACATAACAGGTTGCTTGCTTACCAAGCCGTCCTGGCAAGCTCCTCCAGTTCGATTATTATTCTTGACTTGACTTATTATTAAGAAAACTACTAACTATCAAAATGAAAGACGATCTAGAATCTACCCAAGAAGATAGAGAGTCCCACATACGAGAAAAGGTCACAAATGGAGTTGAACCAAGTAACATTGCAAAGGCATAATGATAGTAGGGTCGGGATATCCCCGCCCTCCGAACCGGACGTGAGGGTCTCCCCTCATCCGGCTCTCTGCAGGGGAATCTCCACTCACTGCTTCCCCTAATATCCTCCCTTTACCACATCATCATGGGGGTTTACAGGAGATCCCAGAGGCTCGCTCGGAAAGGCTGCTATACCAAACAATATTACTTAACTACAAAGAAATAAAAGACTTTAGTAGTCACTAGACTCACTATAGTAGTCCGTCCGGCTGCTCTTGCTTAAATCATTACTCTTCATTCTCCCGTGCTCTAGCAATTGCGCTCCCTAGACCACTACCATGTAGTTAGGTAGGGACAATCAATCCATAGTTACGGGAATAACGGAATGAATGGGGATCCCTATCAATATAAAAATGAAGATTCTTATATAAGAAATCCTTTCTTTCCATAGATGTATCCGGTCTGAGACGGTACAGTACTCTACGAGAGGAATGCAATGGGATGGATGGTAGAGGGCTGCCTGCGCCCAAAAGCGATGATTCACTTGTCCCCTTGTCTATAGGGACCTCGTGGCATACAACCGCCACGACTCCTGCGTTATAGCCGCCCCTTTCTCTCTTTCTTTTGACTGCCTCGTGGACGGACGAAAGAAGGGAAGTTACAGAACGGGGCAGTGAAGGCTCGCGAAGTAGACAGCAAGCCCCCACCCCGTAAGTCCTGTGTTGCCGTAGCGCGCCCTACTTCAATAAGGGCTGTTTCCCTCGCTGATTTTAAAGCTCGCTAGGGGATGGGATTCATTCACTTGCATTCCTGCTAGCACTACAAAAAGCTCCGGTCTTAACGCCCTTACGGAAGCTGTGCAGCCTTTCCTCGGGTTCGTAGAGTCGGGTTTCCCGTTTACCCACAACGGAGGAGCCGCCCCCACCAACCAAAGCAGGCAGGCGGCCACGGTTCATAACGCACTCTTCGCACAACAGATCCACTTTGAAGTTGACTTATTCGCTCGGCCAATCGTCGGAATGTGTACGAGATACCATAAGGGCCCAATATCTCAATAGCACCCTTGTCTAAAGCTTCGAATGAGACTGAATATCCGAAACGCAGGAACGATCTGACTAGAAAGTCATTCAAAACTTGATCGAAGAACCAGCGTTTATTGAAGAAGCAATAGAGTCGATTACAAAAAGTACTAGTTTGAAAGGCTCGTTGGAATTGATCCGCTACGGGATTTACATTATACGCTAGAGAAGCACCTGAAGTACTAAACAGAATAGGTATTAGTTTTGTAATGGTTGGAGCAGCAAACTCGGATTCGGCAAGAATCTCATTTTTTGGTAGTACGAAGGGGGAATTGGCCCAAAAATTGGATAGGGGTAAAGACGCAGCCGGGCGCCGGCGGCTTATTCAAGTGCCCCCCGAACCGCGCGAAATGGTCGCCTATTACACGGCTCACAAACTCTGCCTGGGGTGAGGGTACCTATTATTCGTCGGCGGTACGGCGCACGCAGGGCCTCGGTTTGCTGCGTGGACTTCCTACAGAGTGCAATGGAACCCAGCTCAGCTCCGCCGAGCCAAAAGGAAAGAACCGCCGGAGGCGAACAGTAGAGTATAGCCAAGAGGCTTTCGTCGTCCGTAAAGGACCTAAGGGAAGACCGTGCTCCGAAGTTCACTGAGAGTTTTCTTTTAAGAACACTTGACCTTACCCCTTCTATTGAGCCATGTCTAGGTGGAATCGGCAAGATTGAACCGAGGCCCGCCCGGCCACCGGCTAAGGAATCGGCAAGATTGAGCCACCGGCTAAGGAATTTTGAAGTATATATGTGGTTCATGATGAATTACCCATATGCATCAGTCAAGGATTGCAGAATAACATCGTTCTGCAGGTCTAAGTCTAACTTCACATCGAGCTTCTCAAGCTCTTCCATGTCCTTGATCATCGTCAAACAGTGATCTTGGACTGACTGCCCATCATGCATCTTAGCCTTAAAAAGTCGTTTCGTGACTTGATACTTGGTTGCGCGACTCTGTTCACCAAACATCTCCTGTAGGTGAGCCAACATTTGGCGAGCAGTCCTGATATCTTCATGTTGGCGCTGGAGCTCATCAGACATCGAGCCCAATATGTAATATCTGGCCTTATTATCTTCGTCTATCCATTTTTTCAGAGACGCTCTCCGTTCAATAGATGGACGGGCTGGTAAGGTGGGAGGGTCCTAGTCCAAAATATAGGTTAACTTCTCGAAACCCAAAATAATTTTGTAGTCCCTAAGCCAATCTTTATAATTGGGTTCGGTCAGTCTGTATGTGTCCAGGATACGTGCTAATGGGTTGGACGCAGATATTTTCCTATAGAGAGTCAAAGATTCTAGTTAGATATTGTAATTATGACTTGACCAATTTATTTAGGAATTTTATTTTTAAACAAATTAGCTTCCATTATTTTCTCGGATCCCTACACTTCCTCTATAGAGATGCGAAAATCTCTACGATTAATGATTTCTAGTGGGTGGTGCAGTCTCACCAACTGACTCATCACCTCACCTAGTAGTTATTGGTGATGGGTTAGCCAATGAGTGAACAACTCTTGTTCAATAATTCTCTAATCATGGTGCACCCAAACTTGGTCTCTAATTCATGAATCTCACCGTATCCAGAATATTGATCCACTCCTTAGTTAAGTCAGACCCATCATTTGCATAGACTGGATTCCTAATTGAGTCTCTCACCGTATCTGAAATATTGAGCCTAACTCATCCTCCAGTCCATAGCATCCAATGCCTAATAGATATGGTTGCATCTTTCTGGTGCAACTGAGCCACTGTATCCAGTCGAAAATAATCAACCCCGAGAAGGATCCGCATATCTATAATGGTGGAAGACCTCAGACTTAATCTTTTCTTAGGAAGAATTGATTCAGATCTTATTAAACTTGACTTGTCATAGTCATAACAATTATGACTAACCTAGTGGCATGGGTTAGCTCAGATTATTGACCACCTTAGATCAGAACTAGGTTAACAGATATGGCTAGATAAGTGAGATCGGTGGAAGAAATATGTCATTAACTCGTACAAGAACGCATTCAGGTCGAGTAGCTTTCAATTAAAAATCAGTCGTTCGTATGTGCCAAACTTACCTTAGATACCAAATTATTGAGTCAGAACTAATTGGGTTAGCCTACAATCCAGACTCTAACCTCTGAGCCTAATTAGGTCTTGCTTGATCATGACTCAATCTTGACCCAGACTTAATCCTATTAGGCCAATCAATTTAAGCATTGTTGATCCCTTCTAACCAACTCTTGATTCGATTTGATCAACTGCTTAGACCTAATTGAGCTACCCAAGCCCGAACCCAGTATTATGAATGTCTTAGATCTGAAATTCTTAATTTTAGATCTAATTTTATATTCCATAATCTTAATTCTTAATTAAGTAGGGTTCATAAACAAAATATGTACAATAAATCTTAGGATTTCAGGATCTAGGATTTTGCATAAAGTAAGTTTTGGATTTCTAATTAAGGACGAACGCGCAGCACCCCTACACATTATAAGAACACCCCATCGGATGGGAGGAGAGGGCCTTTAAATCCTTCTTTGTTCTTATGATCGGACGGCTAAGGGGAGCGCCTTAATCAGAAACATGCAATACTACAAAACAGTTTTAGATCTATATCATATATCTCATATATAAATTAGATCTAATCATGGCATATTTTTCATACATCTCATGTATCGAATCATACATATTGTTAGATATAAATTATCTCATAATAATCTAAAAAATTAGATTTAAATTGATCTTATCAAAATAAATTCTAATCTAGACAACTATGTAGAACTATTCTACAACTAGTCTAGACATGCATCAATCATATCTCATATGATGTTTAAAAATTAAATAATTTATTTTAATATTTTTTATATATTATATATAATAATTATAGATATCAAAAAATAATAAATAAATATATTTAAAATATTATTTAATTAAATTAAATTAAAAACATGCAAGACTATTTTATAGAACTATTCTATTTTGGAACTAGTCATGCATATCTTCTAATCTTAGATCCAAATCATTTAATTTTAATTTTTTTTTATTTTAGATCTAATCACATCTTATGTGACCTTCAAAATCACTTATTTTTGAATTAAAATAAATTTAAAATTAGATCTAAACATTTTTAGAACCTTGCTCTGATACCAGTTGAAAGGAAAATCCTAATTTTTCGGATCAGGTCCGTTCAGATCTGATCAGATCAAGAGATATATTTTAAAAATTTTTTTCTTTGATCTAGATCAAATTAGAGATATTTTAGATCTAATTATTATTATTTTAAAATTAAAATAAAATAGATAAATTTAAATTTAATTTAATTTACCTTGAAGTGGGTAATCCTATTACCCATTGATGATCTTGTAAGCAGTGGAAGGTTCTGGATCAAGCCATGCAAGTGCCTGACCTCTATCGATATCCACTCGGGCTGGATATAGAGATCCTCTTCTTCTCTATCATATCTCCAAAAATTAGATCTGGATCTGATCTGAGGATCTTCAAAATTCTTTTCGAAGATCAGTCAGTTGTCCTATGAAGTGCAGCCTTCTAGCTTTCAGTCGCCTTTCTCTCATCTGTGATCGCACCAAACCAAGGTCCAAAACTCCTTTTGGATGATGGAGAGGAGAGGGGAAGGTGGGTTTGGCATGGAGAAGAGGGGAGAGGCAGCCTTGGGCATAGGGAATTATGATATCCTTTTTCAATCTTAATTTGAGTTGGGCGTAGGTCTTATTTATAGACTATCTGATCCAACTCCTCTTCTTCCCAACTCAATCACAACCTTTGTGAAATTAGATCTAAATCTGATTGGTAGGAATAGATCCCCTAGATTTCTCCTTAGATGGTGCTAAGACCAGTCAAACTTGGTTCTTAGGAGAACTCTAATCGAAATCAAAAAGGAGATAGAGTCCCTATCCAATAGGACTCCTGGCAGCCTCCAGCTTGGCACACCATTCGAAGGGTGGCGATGCGCCTCTTTCTTGCCAGTTCTGATAGGGGGACAGGCTCCCACCATCTCTCCAATAGGTGCATGACACGTGGATAAAAGTCAAAGTGTCAATGGTCAACATTTGACCAGTCAAAGCGTAGACTTTTGACCAAAGTCAAAGAATGAGAAATGGCAGGTGACCAAAAAATGGCATATAATGTCTTACAAAAATAAGACAACTTTTCTGACTTGGACAACCTCCAGTCAGACATATGAAGGCTCTGATTGAGCACAAACTCTTTGGCTCAGTCGGGACAACTTATTTATGATAGTAAAAGAAGAACGTTAGGTTCAATCGAGTGCTAGCATGATTTTCTTGAACCTAATTGAATCTTATTCAAATTAATTGAACTAGATCAATTTAATTGATGATCACTAGATTCAAAACCCTTGTTTGTGTGACCTAGTTAGGTTTCAGTTCTATATGGTAATGGATATGTCATGATCTCTATCATCGATAATCATCAAACTCCTTTCGATGGATCAGAACTCTTCTGATTCGAACAGTTAGAATGATCGATCATCAAAATCATTCTAATTGCTCCCAAAATCCACCAATGACACCTAGCAGTATATGCTCAACCCATCAGAGCTGAATGTAACCTCTTGATGCAAAGCTATCATGTGTAA